>BLKR01000871.1:51009-143509 GCA_011170035.1 Teleogryllus occipitalis | reverse complement strand
TCGTTCACTAGGCTCCCTTCGGTCGTGCTGGAGCTCCCCACCCGCGCGCTAGGTACGCAAGGGCTGCATCCCCTCCCTCGCCCCCGCTGCCCCTCCCCCTCGCCTGCCGCCGCTCGTTACTAGGCTCGCAACCGCCCTGCCTCCCCGGCCGCTCTCCCCTCCACACCCCCGCCAAAGGCCCCGCGCTACTAGGCTTACCGCATCCCGGACCCTTCTCCCCTGCCACACCCGCGCTAGGCTTCCGACGACTGCGGATTCTCGCCCCGCCACGCCTCACACCGCCCCGCCTCACCGCGCCCCGCCTCACCGCACCCCGCCTCACCGCGCCCCGCCTCACCACGCCCAGCCTCACCCCGCCTCACCCCGCGCCGCCTCACCCCGCCCCGCCCCACCCCGCCCCACCTAACCCGCCCCGCCTCACCCCCGCCCAGCCTCACCCCGCCCCGCCTCACCTCGCCGCCCTCACCCCGCTCCGCCTCACCCTGCACCGCCTCACCCTGCCCCGCCTCACTCCCGTCCTGCCCTCACCTCCCGCCCCGCCTGACTTCTGCCCCGCTTCACTCCGCCCCTCCTCACCGCACCCCCGCCATGCCCCGCCCTCCCCCACTCCGCCTCACCCTTGTCCCGCACTCACCCCGCCCCGCCCCGCCTCACGGCGCCCCGCCTCACCTCGCCCCGCCTAACCCCGCCCCGCCTCAAGCCGCCACGCCATGCCCCGCCTCCGCCAAAGACCCCGCACTACTAGGCTCATGGCCTCCCGGCCCACTCTCCCCCCTCACCCCCGCTCTCCCTCGCTTAGTCGCCACCAAGCTAGGCTTGCGAGAGCTCCGTACTCTCTTCCCGCCCCGCCGACCCCACCCCGCCCTGCCATGCGCCTCCCCGCCTCCGCCAAAGCCCCCGCGCTACTAGGCTCATGGCCTCCCGGCCCGCTCCCCCGCTCGCGCCGCCCCCCCCTCAGCCGCCACCAAGCTAGCCTTGCGAGGGCTGCGTACTTCCCGCCCTCCCCTCCCCTCCGGCTCCCCTCCGAAACCCTGCCACGACTAGGCCCGGCGGGCCCCCGCCCAAACTGCCACCGCTCGCGGCTCGCTCGCTAGGCGCGCTGCCTCCCGGGCCCCGCCCCGCCACCGCGCCAGCCGCACTACCGCCCCTCCGCCCCCTCCACGCCCCCCTCCGCCCGCCCCGCCCCCGCGCTAGGCTCGCGAAGCCGCCGCCTCTCTCGCCTACGCCGCGCCGCCCGCGTCCCTCCCGCGGGCCAGTATTGATGTTTTTCGTTACCAAGCAATGACCAGCAAGCAAGCTAGCGCGGGGCGGCATCATATTGACAACATCAAACCCGATGGAGGTGAGTCGGAGCGCGGGTTGCACGTGGCACGGGGCGGAGGGGGTGGCACGCCACGCGCTGCGGCCGATGGCGTGGGCGGGGGGGGGGGGCGGCTGGAGAAGCGGTCGAGCCAAGTGCGCGGCCGGCCTCGTGACGCCGCGCCACGGGGCAGCAGTTGGAGGCTGCGATGGCGTCGCCTTAAGGCGGCGCCACACATTCGGTATTCGGCGAACAGCGAGCAACCGCTCGCGGAATCCCAAGTAGTGTGGATGAATTGCTTGCTATTTGCCGAGTGACGAACATTCGGTGCTCGTCTTAAGGCGGCTCCACACATTCGGTATTCGGCGAACAGCGAGCAACCGCTCGCCGAATCCCGAGTAGTGTGGATGAGGTGCTTTCTATTTGCCGAGTGACGAACATTCGGTGCTCGTCTAAAGGCGGCTCCACACATTCGTTATTCGGCGAACAGCGAGCAACTGCTCTCCGAATCCCGAGTAGTGTGGATGAGTTGCTTGCTATTTGCCGAGTGACGAACATTCGGTGCTCGTCTTAAGGCGGCTCCACACATTCGGTATTCGGCGAACAGCGAGCAACCGCTCGCCGAATCCCGAGTAGTGTGATGAGTTGCTTGCTATTTGCCGAGTGACGAACATTCGGTGCTCGTCTTAAGGCGGCTCCACACATTCGGTATTCGGCGAACAGCGAGCAACCGCTCGCCGAATCCCGAGTAGTGTGGATGAGGTGCTTTCTATTTGCCGAGTGACGAACATTCGGTGCTCGTCTAAAGGCGGCTCCACACATTCGTTATTCGGCGAACAGCGAGCAACTGCTCTCCGAATCCCGAGTAGTGTGGATGAGTTGCTTGCTATTTGCCGAGTGACGAACATTCGGTGCTCGTCTTAAGGCGGCTCCACACATTCGGTATTCGGCGAACAGCGAGCAACCGCTCGCCGAATCCCGAGTAGTGTGATGAGTTGCTTGCTATTTGCCGAGTGACGAACATTCGGTGCTCGTCTTAAGGCGGCTCCACACATTCGGTATTCGGCGAACAGCGAACAACCGCTCGCCGAATCCCGAGTGACGAACATTCGGTGTTCGCCCTGTCCACCGCGTGTCGGTCTTTGGGACACATCAAAAAGGAGCGAACATTCGTCGAACACGTCCGCTGTTCAGAATTGGGCGAGCGCTATTACACTATTACACTTACTCAGAATTGGGCGAGCGCTACACATCCGGTGAATGCCGAATGTGTGGAGCCGTCTTTAGATTTTGTGCCGTTGCTGAGGGTGAGAGTGGTCACTCCAGGCGCTCGGATTTAGACACGGTGTTTGCACTGCTCACTTCTTGCAGCGTTGATTTAATTCCGGTAAAACATTTGTGTGTGGTTTAATTTTAAGAATGGACCCCACCTTTTAAAATCATTAAAATATTCAAGAACCGTCGCATGTATCTATATGTATTCACGACTATGCCAATACACACAATGAGCTATTTTATTTAGTCAAGACCATCCATTTACATAGTTTTCTCTTTTATTATAGTTTTTTCACATGGGTCTGATTTTCTACACATAAGAAAACGGGAGACAATT
Organism: Teleogryllus occipitalis; assembly: GCA_011170035.1. Taxonomy (NCBI): domain Eukaryota; kingdom Metazoa; phylum Arthropoda; class Insecta; order Orthoptera; family Gryllidae; genus Teleogryllus; species Teleogryllus occipitalis. Next base: position 140,597 of record BLKR01000871.1, on the reverse strand, counting down.
ATTATCGTGTATTTTCCTGTCTTCTCGCACCATTACATTATTGTAACATAAACATAACAATTCCATAACTGTACGTACTTAAAATGGCTTAATTACACATTTCAAAATGATTAAAGTTTTCATGAATCGTGGCGTGCGTATTGGCTGTTCCTATTAATTAACGTCATTTAACTGCAAGACAATAGATTATACACATTTACTCCATGATTAACCATATGTGAAGATTCATCTTTTATGAGTTTTCTTTGTTTTAAAGCAGTTTGATCTTGTCCACGAAATGACACTAAGGGAGACCTCTGGCTTTTGCAATGCTTTATGGAAGTCAGTATTGCTACTTTTGATGCAAGTAACATTTACTCAAAAAAAGATTGAGAAAGTTACCGAGAATCTTCTATTAAATATTACAATATGAAAAACAATTGTTCATCTGGAAGTACGGATAATAAACAGAAAGGATACATGAAGCACAGTTATGCCATTTATTTAGAAATATAATGAAGCATTGAAAACCGCTCCCTTGCAAGTTTGTTGCTGCAATGACTTCACTGCGATCTTGGCATTTAACTCCTGATATCATTCATAAAACAATTAAACCGCAACTTCTTCCTATCCCTCCGTTCAGCCCCAAACCACCATATTCCTAGGAAAAACATCCTGACGCTTTCCAAGAAATAAACTAGTGCTGCTACATGGCACAGACTTTCTCGTTATAGTTAGTTTCAAATGTCAGAAGTGGAATAAATGTAGCTTACACTGAGTTAGGTCTGGAGCCCCGGGTTTCATTTGAATGGGAGAATCGGCTTCAAGCGTTAGTAATACGATGCAATTGTATGCGGACTCGCGAATCAAAGAATATACGTTGTTACGACAACCAATAAAGTGTAGAATTCCATGCTTGGTGTTCATTTGGAAAGACATTACATGCGAAAGGTGTGGGGAGGGGATTGAAAACCGCGATTTTGTAAGAATCACTCTCTAGGGAGCTACCAAACTGAACACATAGAAAGCAATCGGTGTCATGCGAATATTTGTTCAGCATAGACTGGGTATTAATTAAATGATAGTGATGTGAGTAACTTATGATTAGTTTTGATAGCTTGACATTGTGCAAAGTAAGACGTCGAAGGAGTTATTCTCATTTAATTATAGTTGTAACTTTGGTTATTGTAATCTGGGATTTGAATTCAAAGGATCTCCGTGTTTCAAAGGGATTTATATTAGGATAGCTCCGTAGATAGGAGGAATTTGAAGATCGTCGCGCATAGGTGTTTCATCTGAAGCACAGTTAGGGCAAGTCGCGCCCCGTGTATTAATTTAATAGAAATTATTGAAACCTATAAAATATCAATGGTGGACGATATCCCGAAAACATTTTTAATCCATTCTCATGATAGGAAAGAACACGATAATAGGAATATCGAGGACACTCCATGGACAAAATCGAGCCTGAAGACACCCGAGAAGAACATCTGAAAAGTCATCGCAGTAAGCTTAAGAACTTTATTCAAAACCGTACGGGGCGTTAATGTTTGTAGAGTTAAAAAATTAAGCATTTCATCAATGAACTCAATAGAATTTGTTAGAATGTCGTAAGAAATGTTAATTTTTTTTTGAGAAAAGAAAAGGTTGATAATTGATAGTAGTTACCGTCAGTTGAATAATTGGTTTTAATCAATAGAACTTCCAGGAATAGTAATTCTGTATAGAATTGCACTTCCACATACAACAGGTAAGGAGTAAAATGGTATTTGTGAAAAACCATGATTAAAATTGAAAGTGAAATTAATAAAATAATATTTAACATTGAGAAAATTTATGAGTATACCAAGGCAACGGAAGAAATAATAATATTGATAATATCAGAGGAAGTAATCCCTTCATAAATGATTGTAAATAGTATCAAGAATTACTAATATTAAATACCAAAGGGGAAGGTGTTTCTTAAACTGTGTTACTTTCTGAAACTCAAGTGTAATGCCTTATAGTTGAACAGTGAATAACAATAGATAAAAAAAATCTCTTAGTTATGTCACCGGGTTCCACAAGCTGTAGCTGCTGAACTACATATCTTACTTTTTCGGTACCATTCATACTTTACAGCTCATAACTTCTCGAGAAAATGAACACGCAGAAAAGGAAAAGAAGTACCCTTTTATCCCACAAATCGAAGGTAGTTGATAAGCCTACATGTGCTTTGTGAAATGCATTCACACAACTATTTTACTGGACAGTTTCAATCCTATTGTTAAACAGGAGAAATTGAACTGAGTACAGAGCACTGTGTAGTGTGAGGAGATTGAATGCTCTGATTTATCCCAGAAGCTCTGGATCTGTAGGATGGTCGATGTGACGTTTCTGGACTCCTCTCTCCCCGCCTCCCACCCTACCCCCGCTCCCACAAACCCTCATCTGCACCCTTCGGTATTTACTCCGCGTGGCCCACCTGGTTCATTTGATAGACGAACCCTTTACCCCCACGGAGGAATTAGTAAAAACGATTCAACTTGCCACGAACATTTTTTCTTTTACTTTCTATTTCTATTCGTGCATTTAATATCCAATACTAAATTGGTATTTCTTGTTTTCAGTGTAATGATATTAGATAACTTTCTGTGTGAGAAGATAATTTTGTCACTAACAAACAAATCAAAGTTTAATACATTACAGCCAGTCTTTGTAAATTTGCTCACAATTACTTTTCATAGACGTATGCCATTCTAATTTACTTGTACGTTTTTCTTTCCTTCTAGCTAAATAATATAGTTTTTAACAATATTTTAGGGGGAAGGGCTCAGTGTGGACTCAAGACAAGGGCTTAGGGAACCGTGATCTCTTTCTTCGATTCTGTGGATGTTTTTCTAGACATTCGTGTGTGTTATTGTGTGTGTGTGTGTTTGTGTGTGTGTGTGTGTGTGTTATTGTGTGTGTGTTATTGTGTGTGTTATTGTGTGTGTGTTATTGTGTGTGTGTTATTGTGTGTGTGTGTTATTGTGTGTGTGTTTGTGTGTGTGTGTGTGTGTGTGTGTGTGAGTGTAGGAGGCTGAGAGTGTGATTCTGCAACCTTGGCCATTTGAGGTATGGAGTCGGTTAGGTGTGCATACGGCACACACTTCACACTCCGCCCTACCGGAAGCGGTAGCTCAGTGCATCAACTGGTGTCACTGCAGCGCCTCTGACCAGGAGGTCTTAGGTTCCCACTCCCTACGGCAGCAGGATTTTCGGCACTAGCTTTTCAGCAAGGTCGAATTCAGTCGCTGTCTGGGGGAGAATTCTAGCGGCTGGCTGCTCTGATCGGTAGTTTTCCGTGGTTTCTCCGATTAACACCAGGCGAATGACGGAGCAGTACCCTACCAAACGGGTCACGGACCGCGCGCGATTTGTCCTTCTTCTTCCTCGTCCTATCCTCTCCCTTTACACACACACACACACACTTACACTCACAAGCACTACACTACCACATATTCCGGGGGACCAGTCGGGAGCTTAGAGCTTGTCCCGGCTGAGGCGGTGCCCTGCTGATGGGAGAGTCCTGGTTAGGTGGAAACCCCACTAGCCGACGGTAGGTCGGCGCCGGATCTCGCCATCCAGCGGGGGTAATATCACCGCCATCTTCCGAGAAAAAGCATGCACTACACTAACGGGACTAATGACCAAAGCAGTTGACGCGCCCGGAAACACGAAAAAATCAATCAATCACACTGCGCCCTAGAATCGGCGAAGTTGAAACAATGGGGGAAGGAGGCGAATAAAAAAGAGAAACGTAATACGAATGGTGAATGGAATTTAGTAACGATTATACATTAGTTAAATTCTTTCGGTGCTGACTGCCATCGAGTTATAAGGAAACACACATTGAAAATTATATAATAAAATATTAAAATGACTTACATGTTTCAATATATTTAATTCTTTTATTAATAGGATTCCGAAGTCCACCACAATTACTTTGAGAATATCACTGAAAATTATATCAATAATTAGAGTTCGGCACGTAAAATAAATACTCAGGTAATAATTGTGTTTTTCACTCACTAAACAATGATTCAGTAAAAGGACATCAAGATACGACTCAAAATTCATTACAGTTCATCATTGAGTTACAGTTCAATACAGTGAAGGTAATTACGAGGTGTATTTTATAATGATGCCATAAACCCCAAACCCCTTTCTTCTATCAATAGTGAATGTCTGAGCATTTTTTCTAAATTAAGTTGCCATTTCTTTGGCTCTCAGAGCAACATATTGTTTCTGGGGCAAAATTCTAATAAGGTTGTCATCCATTTGTAATTCTTATTATTTTAAATTGATTATTGAATTTACAATGCACTTCCTTTGACCGAAATGAATAGAAGCAAAGACAGTCGAATATGAGAAAGCCTATTGAAAAGTTTTTTACACTTTATTTTTATTAAATTGGTTAATACTATTTCAATACTTTTTTTGTGAAAATCACTGAAAATGAAATCTAATAAAATATATGAATAAATACGGTACTTCTTATTTCCAGGCGTACCTAAATAAATGTGTGTTTACTCATATTTTAAGTATCAACTCAACAAAGCGACAAAGATTCGATACGGAGGATCAATCTAATACAATTCAAATACAATCGTTGCCTGGGCAATTGTCTCTGAATTGAGGTGCAATTTTCTAAGAGCCACATCAAAATGTCATATTGTTTCCTGTTTTATGAAGAATAGTATCCGTGAAAACGCTTATTTCATAATGAACGTGTGCCTTTTTCTATTGTCTATTCAGTTTACGAGAGTAACCTTGATAGGCGTGAGAATATCATATGCATGTTGGGTCATTGTTGTACATAAGTGCAACACATTACATAAATAATAAATTCACTTCTTTTAGTCTTCATTATTCTTCATCATACTTCATTTATATTCGCTTATTACCATATAACCGCTTTGCTCATTGACCCAATCCTTCGTTTGATTTCTGTCCTGAATGAAATATACTTTATTTGAAGAAATATCACCTATGTCACAACTTAGGTGACACACACACACACATACAAATAAAACTAAAGATGCTACAGAATGGCACAGACTTTCTCGTACCAATTTTTTCTAATTTCCTTGGTGTGATCTGGCTTGAAGGTCTTGCAATATTCTCTGACCAGCTGCCATCTATCGTCGCCCAAAGAACATTTGTTTTGACAATTTCGGAACTTTTTGCTTTCCTAGTAGTACAACCGAATTATTACTTCAAGAATATTAAAGATGAGTAGAAACTCGACCTAAATAGAAATTATCACTGAGAAATTCGCAGCCATTTTTGAGAAAATGGCGATTACGCTGTACTGTAAATGCGAAATTTGAAGCTCTTTTTCTCGGAAATCTATTGAGTTTTCGAAAAAGTTAATTTGAAGTCATTTGAAGCACTTCTACTCATAAATATAATAATGCATACAAATTGGTGGAAATTCCAATATAACGGAGTGACAGGTATTTTAAAAAAAATACATTTGTGTAATTTTTGAAAAAACAAAAGAATACCCCAAAATGAACTTTACGTCATATAAAACAGTGCAATTAGCACTATCCATTAAAAAATTGAAGAAAAAATTTGGAGCCATTTTTGAGAAAATGGAGTTTAGGTGGTTCTGAAAATGCGGAATTTTGGGCTCACTTTTATAGAAAACTTTAGTGTTTTCGGGAAACTTTATTTGACATTATTCAACGCGAAAATACTCATAAATACAATAACGTGAAGAAAATGCCTCTAATGTAAATATTACTGACGTGAGAGATACGTCAAAAATTACATTTTTGTAATTTTTGAAAAAAAAATTAATGGAGCAATATGGCGTTTATGTCATCGGGTAGGGTGCATTTGGTACCAACTCTTCCAAAAATTTAAAGAAAACATTTGGAGCCGTTTTTGAGAAAATCTTGTTTTTATATTTTTTAAAAGTTGCAAATATTGTACGCTCTATTGCTCAAAAACTACTGAAGATTTTCGAAAAAATGTACATGACCTTTACGATACAACTTTATGTGCAACAAATTGCGATACAGCTTTATGTGTAACAAAGGAAAAATCTCTATCTTCAATTTCATAGTGGTAGGATGACGCCGGAAAAAAATCAAATTTTGCAATTTTCGGAACTTCAGAGTTAACGGTCAAAATCGGACCTAGGCGTTTTATAAGCGTATTCTTACAAGTTTATTCTTACAAGAAGTTCAAAGAAAAAAAATTTGGAACCAATTTTTTAAGAAAATTTTGAAAATGACCGGGGGGCTTCATGTAAAGTATCCCCAAATACTAAATAATGCTTTTCAATATCTCAAAGCTTCAACTAGAGCCAGATCGCCAGCGCTTTCTTCAATTTAGAAAAGATTGTACACATGGTTTAGGCGCTAGCAGTGTTCACAGACGGATGGATGGACAGACAGACGGAAAGACGGACAGACGGACAGACGGATATACGGACGGACGGATGTTTTGAAGAAAAAAAAAACACCGTTTCTGTATCAGGGGACCCTAAAACGTGTATTTCCGTTGAAGTCTCGAAATAAATTTTCCACAGCATTACATAACTTTTTCTATACTACGTATATTATTCCGTATATAAGTATACGAGAAACTAAAAGCAGTCGAATTGTGTAAATTGGGTGCTTTTTTATTTGTGTTAATTTTTCTTTCTAAACAAATATATTTATTTCTTTTGTAAATAATAAACAATTTACCTTTTTGGAGTGTTTATATGTTTCTGAAATGCAATGTTTTGCCCAGAAAGTATTTTTTAAGCCAACTTTTCAGTGATTTTTGCGGCTCAGTCATTCGGAACATACAAGGAGTTTATCATACAAAATATGCTTAAAATTGTTATAAGATCTTATTTTCGACTTTTCGACGTTTCCTCCCTGAACACTCTGTATTTGTAAAATGGCAAGAAAATAAAAACAAAATTACTTATTTTCCCAAAACACCCTAAGAGTAATCAAAAACACTTTTTTTTTTTGCTCTTCTTGAGGCACTACTAAATAGAAAAACATTTGAAAATACAATTCGTGAATGACCTTGAAATGAGTGCCAGTGGTCTACTACACGAGATGGACTGAAATGCATCGAGGCGCGGGGCGACAGCCAAGACCGTGCGTGTTTGAACTTCTACTACCATTCAGAACAAAATTAACACTCATTTTATGTACTATGGACCTTTTAAAGTAAATAAATTCCCCATCTAACCCTTTTGAGTACATTGTAAAATGCAATTTTTTCTAGCTAGATATTGATTCAGTGGTGAGTTGTAGTTGACATTTACATAATTGAAATGATTGAAGGCGTTGTCATTGTCAACAATAGTATTTATTTAAAAAATAGCAGCTTTCGATGGCTTAGCCATCATCATCAGTTTTCTGCTGTCTGGGAGACACAAACACGACTGTCGTGTGATCGGGTGAAACTCGGCAACGAGTCCTTGGCTCTTAAAGTTTGGTTTTCTTGTCTCTAATGGCGCACGAGTTACGTTTTGTGTCGCGTAATAAACACAATCAGGTACTTCGAACGTCCTGGTATAGTTTGTCACAAAAGGTAAAGCTTGTGTTCCGGTATGAAGCCACTGTCAAGGTTTTCACTTTTAAAACAATCATTTACAAACTGCAAAACATTTATACGCGTCCAACTAGTCAGTAAATATTCTCGCAGTAAAATTAATTTTTCAGCTTTTATTATTATGCGTGTCTATTAAGGGTCTGATTAATAGAGCATTATCTCGTCAATAAACCGTTGACACAACTTATCTGAAAGTGTACTCTTTCCCTGAATCCCCGATGGAAAATACCGGCCGCAACAAATTATTGCTATTATGTTCTAATTGGGAATAATTAATGAAAGCTGCATTTTGGAGTGTTCGCGAATCGTTTGTGGAGAGGGGAGAAAATGGAGCCGGTGGGAGGTTCGGTACACTTTTGTGATGTTCCTGATGGCCACATCACCCGGCGCCATTTGCCTCGCCATCTGAAACATCGTTGAACACAGGTTCATCATCGGACCACGGTACCCGAACGTCATACTATGAGGCAGGACTCGGGAAAGCTAGCGAAAATCATAAAATAAAGTTTATTTTTTAAGATATGTTTGATAGGATGTCGCAACTTGGATAGACTTACATCCAAAGACAAATACTGATCCGGTATTAAACGCATTTAAAGAATTCTGTTTTCTTGACCTCGAAATTTAATCTCACTAACATATTCTTGATAATATGTTGATTGTAACATAATACCACTCGTCATTCCCATTGTTTCATTGTTAACATTTTGTTTTTATCAGAGCCTCATAAGCAGGGAACTCCTATTTAAACTTTTTGATCAATAAATTCTCAGTAATTTACTATAAACAAAAGAAGCAAATTCAGCTTGGAGGAGCTGCCGGCTGCTCTGATCGGTAGTTTTCCCTGGTTTCTCCGATTAACACCAGGCAAATGCCGGAGCAGTACCCTAACAAACGGGCCACGGACCGCGCTCGATGTTTCCTTCTCCTTCCTTGTCCTATCCTCTTCCCTTACACACACACACACTTACTCTAGCATGCACTACACTACCACATATTCCGGGAGATCGGTCGGGAGCTTAGAGCTTGTCCCGGCTGGGGCGGTGCCCCGTTGGTGGGAGAGTCCTGGTTAGGGGGAAACCCCACTAGCCGACGGCAGGTCGGCGCCGGATCTCGCCATCCAGCGGGGGAAGATCACTGCCATCTCCCGAGAAAAAACATGCACCACACTAACGGGACTAATGACCAAAGCAGTTGACGCGCCCGGAAACACGAAAAAATCAATCAAAAAAAAAAAAAGAAGCAAATAATGCATATTCAGTATCTGAGTAACTTCCCAGTGTGCGGATGTGAGATTCTGTCACTCACGGCAAAACCACTTCCCGTGCACCAATTGAGACATGTGGGTGTGTTCCACGCGTCTCGCTCTCCTGATGGAGAACTGATAATATGGGTTCGGATCCGATCAAAAGATTCAAAGAAATTTCCAAAAACATGTTTTTGCGTGTTTTGGTGCTGCGATCTTAGCGAGTGTGCTGGGAATTAAATCAACACCACCTAAATAAATCTACGTAGGTGGCGTTGATTGAACTCTAGTACCTTTGGGTACTAGAGTTCAATCAAATTCTACATAGATTTATTTAGGTGGCGTTGATTTAATTCCCAGCATTTTTCGCTCAATACGCCGTACTTTTCTTTCACAACGTTGGCAATACTGATGATGACATCTTTAAGCGAACACGTGAAGTTAATTTGAACAAGAGAATCGCGCAGCATATTTTATTTTAATTTTTTTCCGTACGCCTATTACCATATATTAAAAAATAAATTTGCAAAACACAACGATCTCCATTGCCTTGGAACAAATTAAATTTGAAGAATTTCATGTGAATATGGAGAAAACAAAACTGTGAGTAATGTTAGAGAATGAATCAACGATTTTACGTTCGACTTCTCAGTTTTACGTTATTAAGTGAACAAATACTTATTTTCAAATGAATGTGACCCAGAACTTATTCTTATTAAACTTAACTAACACCTAATTCACAAAACATAGAAAACAGTCTGCTTTTAATGTTTATATAGATTCGCATACAAAACGAATAAAAGAGCAATTGCAGAAGTAGAAGTGAATACAAAGTAGACTGAGTTATAATCTCTTCAAAAATATGGAAGTGTTAAGCAAATCCGGGGAAGCATCAAATGTAGTTGTAGAAGATTTTGCAACAGAATTTTCGGAACTAATTGACAATAATCTTGTTTTAGGATTGGAGAATAACCCAGAATAACAGCTTATAGGTGATCTTTGTGCATTATTGTGCATATTAGCAAAAATAGTAAAAGTTGTAGCTGTACTAAACTCTTAACTATTCTTATCATCAATATCTTCAAGTATTTTTTTACGGTAATTTTAATTTTGAAATTGCAATATTAACAGTTCATGTCCTGTATGGAGGTAACATACAAGGCTATTGGATGTTGGGAATGTTTGAAGGGGAGAATAACATTATGAACTACTACGATTCATTGGTAAGTTCAACGTCAGATACTGTAAGAATAAAGCTACGCATGAAAGAAATGAAGTACGAAAGAAATTTTCAACACATGAAAATACTTTTAAAACAGTTTACACCTTCGGCGACTCCCCCTTGAACTAGTTTTTTTTGTATAAGAGACTCAGGAAACGTGCTTTTCTATCGATAAGTCTGCTATTTTTCCGTCACCATTAAGTAATAGTTGAGTTATCTACAATTACAAAGAGTCAGATAAAGAAACACGCGACAGAAGACTACAAAAACGAATACCCTTCATGAAAGTGGTTATCAGGATAATTGCCTTGAAGAAAGCGTTATGTCAGAATAAATAGGTACTTGTATAAGAGCCTTGGTTAGTAAAAGCTAATTAAAAATGAGGATTCTTGATTGTATGTGTGGTTGATTTCTGTTTACTTATTTATTTTAGTTAACTAATACATTTTAAAGTCAATACATTATTATCATCAAATTAAGTTGGAAGGGTTTTGATGCAGGGTTAGAACACACCATGTTTCAACTCATCTTCAAGAGAAGAATGTCACAGCTTCATGGAAAAGATTCTGACTTGAACCGAAGTGAAAGAGTGGTAAAACATTTTTATCATTAAATAACTTTTTGGAAAAAGAGTTTTCATACGCCATCTTTAGCTTGAATTCATTTGTTTCCATTGTTCTTAATGAACGGCGGACTGTTAAAGTTTCTAACGGACACCGGCTGTTCGAAGTGTCTTTTCATTCCCGTTAATTCGATATAATAATTACCAATCATAATGTAATGTAAATAGTACAGTATTACGAAAAATTATTGAAATGAATTATGGGTTTCATCATTGCCAATCAGTGCGGATGTCTTGTAAATATAAAAACAAAAGAGTGGTGAATGAGAATTAAAATAAGAAAACATAATTTAGAATGATGTGACGGACGAATGCATTCAGTTACAAAATAACGCAGATTTTAAGTTATGTTAATGACAAAATACTAAGATTATGCAAAATTCTAAAATCATTCATGTGTATGTAAACTTATTGTTGTTGTTTTCATCAGCGATATTAATTGTTCTGCTCTATTATTAAAAGTGTAGATTTATTAAACCTTTATGGGTCCTTGCTTTTCTATCCGCAACAGTCGTACGATACCTAGCAACATTTTCTATGTGAACTTCGAACTAGTAACAACACATCCAAGAACAAGTTGCGGATGACCGTGGTAGATTGAAACTGGAATCTCTGGCCGATCTGACAGGTGCCTCAAACTGGTTTAAAAGATAACGCATGAATTATGCTAGGGTTGAAACACCCTTACATAACGTAAGCATTTTGAAACCTTTCTGTAACATTTTGGTTTCGTTATAAGTATACTAGAGGAAGGAGATAAAGAATTTAATGAAAAATGAAAATAATGAACTCAATGACATAAATAAATATATGAATACATTATATTTTATCACACAATTAAAGATTAAAAATTGTATCAATAAATTATACTAGTTTCCAGCCGCAACAAAAATATTGCTGAACAAAACTACACAAAATGGTTTTCTAAAAAGAAGCTTGCATACTGCTAAGAAATAAAATTCTCTCGTTTAACATTTTTTTTCGCGTGTTTCAACAAACTCAGTCTATACAAATACTGAAATACCGTTGTACACTTTATAAACAGTACAACATTTCTTTACATACCAATAATATTAAAAAAAGATCTACAATGCAACTCGGGGAAAAGCAAATATTTAATGGCATGCAACCTCTTCCTTGCGGCCTTCCTGTCACCTGACATGAATTGTTCCATAAGGGTTGAGCGTGTTCCGAGACGAACTCTGTAAACGAATTTAGTCGGTTTGCGAAAAAAATGATAGCAGGTGGAATAACGTGACCATTTTTTCCCTTTTTTGTCTAAATCATTGTTTTTATTCGTCTCAATCTTTTTTGTTTTTCGTCTAAATTATTGTTGTTGTTGTTGTTGTTCTTCTTCTTCTTCTTCACTTCACGGATAAGGGAAATTCCCTGTTCCGGCTTCACTACACCATCTCTGTCATGGACGGCCAATGTCCCTCCTTCCCCGTGGTCTGTACAGAAAGGCATGTCGGGGGATCCTTTCGTGAGACATTCTTCCTAAGTGCTGTACCCACCGTGATCTGTATTCATTTATTTTTTCATTAATAGAAAAAATGTTAAGTTCCTGTCTTATATCTTCCTTTTTATTTTGTCCATTAGGGTGCAGCGTTTTACTCTCCGGAGGAATTTCATTTCCTTCACTTGTATCTTCATTTTTATTTGTTTTCTTAATGTTCATGATTCACACCCGTAAAAAAGTTGTGGTACTGACATGACTTTATAAAATTTTAACATTGTCTCTTTTCTAGACTTATTGTGAAGATATTTGTTTATTGTTCCACATGTATGTTGGAAACGTTGTAATTTTGTTTTCGTATCATCACTGTAATCTTCAAAACTTTTGCCGTAAACATTCATCTTTATTTACTTAAACAATACTTTTATTTATTATTTTAACGTCAAAATAGCAAAACCTGATTGAAACATATAGTACTCAGCCATGGTATTTTACGATTGAATATATATCAAAATTTAATGAACACATATTTCGAAACTAAAGACGGCAAATCATGAGAAAAACTGGGAAGCGCTGAAAGCTACCAAGAAGACTGAAGAAAAACAAAACATTTCAAATATCTTCGGTCTATCAATGGTTCCAGAAAGTGAGCTAAAAGAATAAAGGAAAAATTTTATAGTTACGTGAGCGAGAATAGTGTAAAAATATTAGATTTTGTTTCTCAGAGCATTTTGTCAATTGATGTTTGGGTCATTTGTGGCCTGTTTTAAAGAAACTTACCCCATACCAAAAGGATCAATATAATAATAACAGTGTCTTTGTGGGTAAAGATTTTCTGCACACCTACATTTTGCGGATTCAGAGAAAGAATTCGGTCAGACGTTGAAAGAACAACAATCTCACAATGTATTATGCAAGACCAATTTACAAATGAAGCGTTCTCTGTGCTTTGTTGCGTGCACAAACGTACTGTTCCCTCTGCAAAACCGTCCCCTTCCGTTTGCAAGCCACCCCTATTCGATGGCTCGTCGGCTTGTGCGAAGATGCCCCAACCCTTCCCCTGGAAAGCAGGTTGAACGCTGGATTTCGCGACCACCCGGGGGGACGAGTTCAAAGACAGGTTCCGGGGCACCACCTTGCTCTAGCATATTCCTAAAAGCGGCCATTGAACTCTGCAGGAGGAGGAGACAGCTGGGAAGCGGAGTGGTCTCCGAGGAAGGACTGCGTTGGGTCGCCACTCGGACGCCACTGTTGGGGCAGGAACTTTTTAAAAAATTATTTGCTTTCAGGCGTACAGCCTCTTTACAATGGGTTGGAACACATTAGATATAGAAGTACAGAATTGAGTTTAGTTTACAAGTTATATTTTTGGTTAGGATTATTTAGGAGGAGGAATGCTTAGGGTGGGTCGAAAAGTGTCTGGGGAGTTTCCTGCGGATACGTGCTCATTTGGGGTTTGTTTCCCTAATTGGTAGTGGAGGGCTTGTGGGGGCAGGAACTGGAGAGCGGAGATGAGAGGGACATGGGGCAAGGCAGGATTTAAGAGATTTCTTTAATCAAGCGCTTGCATGATAGTTCATTTTATATCCAAACATTTACATATTATACACTATCATTAGGGGGCGAAGTTGAATGAAATATAATTTTACTTTCTCGGATACATACGTGTATATACGGAGTAATATAGAGAAAGTTATGTAATGCTGCGGAAAATCGATTTCGATATTTCTACGGAAATACACGTTTTGGGGTCCCCTGATACCAAAGAAGTGTTTTCTTTCAAAACGTCCGTCCGTCAGTTCGTCTGTGAATACTACTAGCGCCGAAACGTATACGTAGGATTTTTTCAAAATTGAAGAAACCCCTGTTCATCCGGCTCCAGTTTTCTTCTCACTTTAGAACAATGTCGTTTAGTACAGAAATTAATTTAGTAGTAATTTAATTAAATAACCCATTTTTATACGTAATTTGTTTTCCTTTTTTCGTCTATTTTTATGACTAATAAGTCATTTTTTACGTTTTTCTTTCATTTTTAAAGCATTTTTAGTTGATTTCATCGATTTTAATATAATTTTAATGGTTCTTGCTTCAAATAATATTTACGTTGCTATATAATGTTCTCCACATAATTCCTGAGTAACCTATTTGATATCTTCGCTCAGAAATTGTAATGTCTGTTGTTGTGAGTAATCTAAGGTTCCTTTGACGCCTATCAGCGCTATTGTCGGTTCAGCCGATTTCGGGATATCTAAAGACAGAGATTTCCTGATAAAAACAGACCAAACCACAAGTTTTAAAGCTGTGTTTACTTGAACGAATAGAAGAAGGTTCGATTACATCAGTTACTTATCCAACAGCTTGAGTTGTTCATCGAATTGGTTTAGGTAACATATTTTACGTCATTTTTCTTTGCTTTTAAGGCATTTTTAAAACGTTTAACGAGCTTTGTATTGATCATTTTTTACTGTTTTAGGTCATCAAAATCCGCCCCCTAATTATCATATCATTCGTGAAAAATTTTAGGAACAATATTAAAAATTTTGGAAGCATTTCATCAATAGATGTTTTTTATTTGGACCTTACGACTGGAAAAAAGGATATCAGAGAGAGGAAATTTGGGGTGCTTCGGAGTAGTATTGTAGTATTGATTCTGCAATTTTAGATTCGAAATCTGAGAACCTCCAGAATAAGATCAATGCGATGGAAATCGCAAAAGAATACAATACAATAGCAATTACCACATCCGTTGAGACAAGATCTTTTGTGTCGATCAATAGTTTTCGCAATCTTTTCGAGGATCCAATCGAGGATCTTTTACATGGAGTAAATCTACTAACATGGGACAACCATGAACTTTACTTCCCCTCCGAAGGAAGGTGTACGAAGGATTTTTTCGCCCTTAAACATCCACGGCTTCGATGGGGTTTGAATCCGCAAACTTGGGTATAACAGCCCGAAACGCTAACCATTACACCATCACCGCCGCATGACCATCAACGTAGTGCGTGGAACAAAAGCATTCTGCAAGCTTTTTTGGACTGTAGGAAAATGCAATGCGAGGTACGCTATTTAATTCTTTGTTTCCTGTAAAACGAGTTGACGATGCTCAGATAGCACATTCTCTAGCAGCACTTGCATAAACGTGGATTTTATAGGCCCTGCTTGGGCAGGAAAGCCAATTTTTCCTCTTCCAATTCGTGAAAAATCACCAAGAGATGGAAAGAAATAAAAAACTTTCTCTTTTTACGAAGTAGTACTTCGTAAGGAGAGAAAGTAAAAAGTCGATGACGTGTTTGCATGAAAGAGTATGCAATTAATCATACTTCTCCATTTGCAGTTATGGGAGTTACTACATGTTATCAGAAAATTTATCAGATAACACATCATTAACAACATTTTAAAATGACATGAAACATTGATGTAGATCAAACAAGCTTGCAAAGTGAATATTTAATCATCTTTGTATGTTTCCCCTTTCAACTATTGACGTAAATGTTTTCAATTTCTTCCATGCATAAGAGAATCTAAAAATTCCCATATTTGCGCCGACTGATTACAACAAAATTATTGTGGCACGTGTGCCTCGACTGAAATTGAACACTTCTTTTGTCAATCATCTATGGCGTATTGTCGGTTCGCTATTGTGGAGTATCTACCAGAAGTTTATAATAATAATAATAATAATAATAATAATAATAATAATGATAATAATAATGATAATAATTAATGTATTTGGCATTATGCTGGTAGTCCTACTGCCCGGCCAGCTACCGGTGTCCCCTTGCCTGGGCCTAGTTAAATTCTCGTGCTTGGGGATGAGGACGACATGAAGCAAACATTCTCTTCACCGTAACTAGCAAGATCCCGCTGCTTGAGCTTTTCTTCGTCACACAGCTACAGAAACTGGGACGATTTTAAAGGAAAGCCAAAACTCTATTTTTGCCTCGGCGGGCATCGAACCCGGGAATAATAATAATAATAATGATAATAATAATGATAATAATAATAATAATATAAAACTACTAGAAGAATCTCAATTGCCGACTATTACTTTAAAGAAGTCATTAGTTAGAAGGCAGTATCGGCGGCGTTTGCTATCACCTACAATTTTCATTATCAGTAGTTCGAAAGAAACTGGTGGGCACGACATCAGAAATCAAAATATTGTAACATTTAATGAAAAATGAAACACAATTTTCGCAAAATGATTCAGATTAATTTCCAGATAATCGCTTATTAGCTTCTCTCCCATTTCTGTCCTCAATTTTTGGAAAAAGGCAGCTTAAAATCGAGTCAGAAATACTGAATTTACGAAAATTTCACAAATCCTACGCGTACTCACTACTCTTTAAACATGTGTTACTGTGGGGTGGGGTGGGGTGGGGTGGGGATGAAAAGAGCTTTGAAAGTTGTTACGTTGCCTCTGTATTGATTCTCGAAAGACGGCCGTTGCCAGGGTGTCTTATCAACATTTTATGGCGGTTACGTGCGTGACAGGGGAAGCGAGGACGAAAGAACACGAAAATCAGAGAAGTCGGGAAACCTTACCGCGATCGCTGTTTCCTCTTCCCTTTCTTGTTCATACACGATGCAGCGACCCGCGTTCTAAAGAATGAAGTATTATTTTTATTTTTTATTTATTTAGTCAAAAACTGTATGTGACGTATGGGGGAGAAAATCATTTGCGCACGCTTTCTTCAGTTTCAGAATCCCTTCGCAACAGTTTAACTACTTATAGTTGAAAGATGAGAAAATAATAGTAATAATAATAGTAGTAATAATAATAATAATAATAATAATAATAATAATAATAATAATAATAATAATAATAAATTTTAAAAAGCGAGATATTAACATTTCAAAAACTAGATACTTCGCTTCCAAACACCCCAACAGCTATATATCCTCTTCCACAAGTTTTGCTGTGGTGTACGTGAGTGCCCTGCCTCAAATACCCACAATAGTCATGTGCAAATTGTGAAATTTAAAAAAAAGGTTAAAATAGAAATTTTTAAAAATTGTTCCTTATTTTTTTTTAAATTAGAACGAATCCAGTTCCTATCTGTAACTCAAGGTTATTTTCATGTCACTTCGTGAGATTCAACCAGTGCCGACTTAACCAATAGTCCCAACAGAAACGGGCCAATGCTTCGTAATTTTGGGAGAGGGCCGTGTATATTTCTAAAATTTTAAACAAATGTAATTTTTTAATTATACATTTTCAATTCATTAAAATTCATACTTAAAATAAACTAATTTTTATTAATTGTATTAATGCAAAATTAAAGTATTTAGGATTATATTATTAAAATAAAGAATAAAAATTGTAAATCAATAATGAAAAAAAAAATAACTTCCAAAAATTGGGGCTCAATGTCAAGAAGGCCTAGGATCCAAGTAACACAAAAATCGGCAGTTATTACTTCTATTCACAATCTCTAAGCTATTAAGAGACTTAATTATTATTTATTGCTCGGTAAATTACTGATTGATAGTTGAGATAAAATAGTATTTTATTCTTAATTTAGTTGTGTGTAACGCGTTTTTTACGCAACCCTAGGATCATTGTGACGCTACATTTGTAAAATTATTGGTAGACAACTCAGCAAGTTCATTGTCTTTTCAATGTTAATTCCCTTCTCTTTCACGTAAATAATAGTACAGATTTACTACTTTGTTTCAGTTCTTCACTTGTTCAAGCACGTAAGCAAATTATATCTGAAAGTAACACATCTTTTAAAAAATTGTAATTCTACACATATCATCATAGCTTTTACAATCCTAATACTTTTTTAAAGTTTTATTTTTACGTATTTATTTCATATCAGACATTACTCATAAAAGTCTAATACTAATTCAAGTTTGTTTTTAATTAGAATGAAATTAATGTAAAACTGTTTTAATACAAAATAAATAGACACAAGAAGAACATGAAAAACAAAGTTCCGAAAAGCAATCAGTCGTTGAATGCTGGTAGTATTAAGTAATGAAAGCTCATTTACTGTTTACCATTTAATAAAAAGGATTTTATTTAAAGATAGGCTTAGAATATTTTTTAAAATATCCTTAATTTATTTTTATTTATTTTATATGTTATTTTTAATATTTTAATTATGGTTATCACAAGTCGCTTAACTAAACAATGGTTTTCTTGATTGAAATTATTGCATGCTTTGCCATATTTAGTCATTACTATTCCAAGAGACAATTTGAAACAGAATTACGCAAATTTTGAGTGAAATTAACCAGAAACGAAAAAGGTTCGTCCATCAGGAAGGCTCCCAGACCAACGAAACGTCAGAGTATTTATCAACGATAAAATCAACGATGTTTCTGCAATTAATTACTCTTGGTCAAACAATCGATATTCATGGTAAACGTACCCGTTACCGCTGACACTTGAAAGTGACCGCCAATTTGCGTTTGATTTGCATTACGTTCTCACCATTCAGTATATTGCAATCGATTCAGGAACTGATTCAATCTTCATAAGAATTGTTACAACTGATCAGCATACAAATGTTTAAACAAGATTATAATTTCCTAAACGATAAAAAATATGTATTGAGTGAATTTTTTCCCAAAAAATTAAAAACTCTACAAAACAACAAAACCAATTAATATAAATGTGTTGTTGAACTACTGAAATTCATTTTCATTACGCCAGTATCGACAGCATACACACCAACAATTTATATTAATAAATCCTCCCGCCCGTAATTCATATTTTTCCAACTGGAATTATGCACTAATTTGCATAGTAGCGCTCAGGTTTCGTTCATAGATAATCGAATACACGAATAAAAACTCAGAATAAAATTAGTTGGCATAGAATCCTTGGGTTTTTTTGTCTTGTAAAGGTCAATCTAATTGATTTTGAAGTTACATTATTCAATCTATATTTTTTCGTTGAAAATATATTGTTTCTTTCTTTAATTAGTTTAAGCCCTGAGAAAGCGAGAAAGATATCACATTACCGACTTTCAAAAACAACTTTTATTCATAAGTGTTCGAAACCGTTTTCGACATTGACTTTGTGTGGTGACACGGCGTGCCTAGTGTGTCATGCAAAATCTTAACCTTAATTTCTTCCCCTACCCAATCAGCTGCGTGAGCCGGAATGAAGCTAGGCGCGCATGACGTAAGGGCCAAAAGGGCCGCACCGTCAACGCTATCCCTTCCTTTAAGGTCAGGACCAAGCACGATGAGCTCACGAGCCACGCTTATCGCACGACTGGTGCACAATGACTGACGTGAGTTCACGAGCCACATCGTCGCATGGAGACTGCACCTGGAGGAACCAGTCTCAACTGGGTGAGATAGCCTGACTTCCTTCTTCTATAATTCAGGCTTCATTTCTATAATTCCTCTAACGCGATGGAATCACGAGCTAAGCTTGTCCGTCTGTGTGAGCTCACAGTGATGAGGGCTCACGAGTCACTTCGTCACAAGGCATATTCGGCACTGATTCATCAAGTGCAATGAGCTGACGACCTACGCTTGTTTGATTGTGTGCACAATGACTGACGTAGGCTCACGAGCCACTTCATCACAAGCAGACTGCGCCTGAAGGAGTCTCAGCCTGGGAGGAAGGGCTTTAGACAACGAAAAGTGCAAAGATGTAAAACAGGAACATATAATGTATACTTGTCCTGGTTGATCAAGTGCACTGAGCTGACGACCTACGCTTGTTTGATTGTGTGTACAATGACTGACGTAGGCTTACGAGCAACTTCGGCGCGGTGGGTAGTGTCCGGTAGGTAGACTTCGCGCGCGAAATCCGTTAACTCGGACGACGTCACAAATGGATGGACACGGCTATACTGAATGCTGTCTGAAAAACCTCCAATTTCCTAGGTTTTCGACAAGCAGCCTCGGCGCCCACAGAATACATTCATATTTCATGTAAGAAGCAACACAAGCGAACCAATGAAATAAATTATTAACGCTTTAGTTAAACTCGTGGCTCATTGCGAAGTCACTAGTCTTTCACCACTGAGATCCAGGTTTGATTCCCATCGAATGTCATGTGAAATTTGTTCCAACAAAATGAGTTTGGCTGCTTCACAAGGGCTAGTCCAACCCCTGTGAAGTGTCCTAAACCCTACCCCATCCTTATTCCTTCCTAATTCTGGCCGCTGGGTAGTGACGGAGGGGTGCGTGGAGTAAGAGGCGCGTACGCGGAGATGCTACCTGGCAGTTCTCTTTGACAACTGACTAGATGAGACGAGACTGGACATATAAATACAGCTTGGTAAGATATTAATGGAGAATTACTCCTTAAGAAGCGCTGAATGCTCGACCAGGAGCGAAGAGACGCGTTGCGTCAATAAAGTCAGAGTAAGGACCCAAAGAATTAAAAAAAAAAAAAAAAAAAAAACGCTGTCAAACGAATTTCTGTACGATTAAATTTCCCAGCGCGCATTAGATACCCAATGTTTTCTGAACAGCGATAATATGCGTAGATGCTTCTATTGCGCAAGCGCTGTGCATCCCTTCTCGTGTGTCTCGATCGCATTTAATGGTCGTCGAGTGCACATTCATCCCGCGAACTTCACCTCAATGGCTGCACCTGGAGAAAGCCTTATCCGGGCGGGAAGGGGAGGGTTGGGGGAGGAGGTTCCGTTGGCACAAGGTGAAAATGACAAAACAGGAGCACAATGCGTAACTTTGAATCCTTCGCCATTCGGGATGTGTTAAATACGTTTGAGGTCCCAACTTAAAATATTTTTTAGTTCCTCTCCCTTTACTGTCAGCAACGAAGTTTAATCAGCACTCAACTGCATTTAGCACTGAAATTATATCGCATCAGAATTAAATTTGACTCCCAACTAAATTATGTGTAATCTACGATAACTCTAATATACTTGACCTCAATGATTCTACGTGCATTTCAAATTGCCTCATGCAATGTGCACAAAGGACATCGACTAGAATTTTAAACAAAAGGGAATGACGCTTTCAAAACACTTAAAATATATTGATTACAATTCGAGTCGTTGTTTGTGTGGGACACAGCAATTGTATGATGTCGTTATAGTTTCTAAGGCACCCTGGACTCCGAGGCCCCAAGCAATATCTTAATTGGCTTAATGGTAAATTCGCCCCAGTACTTCAAGTCGGCTAAAAACCATTTATAGATTATCACTATCGGTTAATGTCCACTAAGACTCTTGTAGTTGTGAATTAGGTCTAACCGTGTGAATATTTGTGAATTATCTGGGTGATATTTCAAGTGCTTCTCTGCGGGTTTCTTGCTCGTTTCTATTACCATTCTGTATACTTATATTCTTCCTTTCTGCCACTCACCTCTCTCTTTTCTTTTTTTGCTGTCCAAGTCGATCTCGGGAAAGCATTTATGATGCAACTGACGTATACATTTGCATAGCCGCGAAAAATTTGCATAATCGCCAAACTTTGCATACCTAATACAGTGGATCAATTTCTACGTTGCAAAAGTAGGTAGCAGGATTTGTAGTCAACTATCTTTTAGATTCGTAAAATTAAACGTACTGTACTTACAATAGAGGCACTGCAGTGCAATTCAATAACTGTTCCCATAACTTGCTTTCTCTGATTTCATCGTAAAATTAACTGACATTCATCTCTAAACGGATGATTGTACAAAAGATGTGCATGGGAACGCACTGTTATAAAAATATTGCCTTTAACGAATTTCAATTCAGAAAAATTGAAATGCTACTGTCGATGTATTCTGTTTGAGTTAGAGCAATATTTTAGTTTTCAACTGTTAATATGTTAGAACTCCAGCCATTATCCTCATTCAAAGTTTACTAGGAATTTGAAATGGATTTAATATGGTTCACATAGCTCGTTGTGCGTATACGAGAATAATCCTTTCTTTACAATCCAAAATGTCAGAACAAGGCCCAACCGTTGTATTTATTTTTAATATTATTTTAGCACATATGTTTTATTTTAAGTTTTCATTCGGTAGAAAAATCATCTGTGGGTTTAACCTGAAATGAAGACTGAATGAATTGGAAACGTTCAAGACTGTTCATTGGCAGAACAGATGTTGAAAACAATACCATCTTTTACTGCAAACATTAAACTATTATTGCATCATTCCAATTATATTACTTTGCAATTTATATCATATTAACCTGTAACATACAACCAAACACTACAAAGCATTTTTTTTCTCGGCATCATGGCTCACAAAGCAAGCGAAACGAAATTCTCGGGTCCGAAGTAAAAAAGACCGGCGAACGGCAGCGGAGTAATACATAATATGTAGCTATTTTTTTACTGGTTGGGCGTGGCAAACGAAGGTTATTGGGGTATTGATGTTTCAAATGTTCAATAATAATGCATAATGCATGAGGTGGAATAAAAACGTATGGAGAGGGAGCAGGAGAAGAGGGGAGAAGGGAGGAGGGGAAAGCCTGGGGCGCGGGGAGGCGGGGACGGGAGGGGAGAGAAGAGGGGATGGGCGGGGAGAAGTGGCAACTTTATGTAGGCTCGCGCGCACCAGCAGCGGAGGCAAAGAGCAGAGCGAGGGGAAAGTTGGATTAATGTTCACTACAACTGCAAATGGCCGCCTGAAATTCCTGCAAATGCGCGAAGGCTCCCTGTGGCTCGAGGCTTCACACAGCTCCTCTACTGAAGCTACAAAAAGAAAAAAAATATTAACGCCAGGAAACTATGATTTATTTAGTGTTTATTGGCAACATGAAAATATGTTTTATTTTTCTAGTTAAACGAAAAGTTTCGTGACATGAAAATATGTTTTATTTTTCTAGTTAAACGAAAAGTTTCGTTTTACTTCCTTGAGTTTCATTTCATTGTTAATAGAATGAACCAGTTTCAAACAGGTCAATTTGTTTACTTCTTATCAAAAATGTCTTAAAAAACAATTAAAGATGTGTAATATTCAAGGAAAATCACGTGACGAGGAATGAAATTGTAGATGGCATTCTCAAATATTGTTTTTCACCAGAGTGAATGAACATCTAAATATAGTACTTTAATACGAACAATTTCTCATCAGCAGAATAATACATCAACAAAATCTGTCTCTAGTTCTGGAGTCCGAATGCAAAGTAAAAGCACATTTTTCGTAGAGAAGAAATTTCACGAGTAGTTAATTAACTGCTTGAAATGTAGTACGTTCTGTCCGTAAGAAAATTTCGCGTTCCTACCTCTCCCCGTTTTCATGCAACCTATCTACATTTTATGGCCGCAATGTTGCCAACTCTACGACTTAGAGAGCAGACAAGCACCTTCAAAATACGTCGTTTTTTTTCTATAAAACTATTCGCAGCGGTTCGATCAGTTCTACCAGATTCACCGCATCTCCGCTTTTTATATTGCATTTATACGTTCAAACCACAATCCGCATTGCGCTATGCAGTGCTGAAGAATCCGATTTTTGTCGCATAAAAATATTTTTTAAATTCATTATCATCACATTTATGAATGTTTTCGAATATAGTACAAATAATTTTTGTTTTGTTTTTTAAATATTTAATTGATTGATTGATTGTTTTTTTGTGTTTCCGGGCGCGTCAACTACTGTGGTCATTAGTCCCGTTAGTGTAGTGTATGTTTTTTCTCGAGAGATGGTGGTGATCTTCCCCCGTTGGATGGCAAGATCCGGCGCCGACCTACCGTCGGCTAGTGGGGTTTCGCCCTAACCAGGACTCTCCCACCAGCGGGGCACCGCCCCAGCTGGGACAAGCTCTAAGCTCCTGACCGGTCTCTCGGAATATGTGGTAGTGTAGTGCACGTTAGTGTAAGTGTGTGTGTAAAGGGAGAGGATAGGACAAGGAAGAGGAAGGACAGATCGCGCGCGGTTCGTGGCTCGTTTGTTAGGGCACTGCTCCGGCATTCGCCTGGTGTTGATCGGAGAAACCACGGAAAACTACCGATCAGAGCAGCCAGTCGCTAGAATTCTCCTCCAGACAGCGATTGAAAGCGACCTAGCTGAAAAAGCTAGTGTCGAAAATCCTGCCACCGTCAGGACTCGAACCTAGGACCTCCAGTCAGAGGCGCTGCAGTGACATCAGTTGATGCACTGAGCTGCCGCTCCCGGTTTAAATATTTAACAACATACAAATAGGCGGTTATACAGTAGGTGGTTAATAGTTACAAATATACAGTAGGTGGTTAATAGTTCGTGGCCGCTTGGTAACGCTACCGCCATAACCCAGGCAACAGCCAACCAGAAATTTGGGTGTGACTGCCAAGCAATGTGGTTGCTATTCGTAGTTCAACTTCTTGAGCTGGGAATGCCAACGGGAAAGCCAATGGCGACGGAGCAAAATGGGTATACACGGCTTGATATGGCGTAACATTGAACATTAAATATAACACGCTGCCTAATAGAAGAACGTCCACCTAGCTTCGCCCATTGCCTGCCAACGTTGGAAAATAAAACTTTTATGCTGGAGGGTTCAAAACGAGCTGTTTCGAATAACTTTGGTTTGAAAATATTTCCAGAAGGTTCTTTCCTGTAAACGTAGGTTGAAAATACTTTAATTTGTTTTTGAGTTTAAGTTTATCAACTTAAACTTAATTTGTGCAGTAATGATAAGAGCCACAAAGTTGAAATATCTTCAGAAAATGTTATGTTGAAATCGAATTGGTAAGTTAAACGTTTTACTGTAATATTGTGAGAGCTATTCATTGTTGAATTATCGATTTTTTAATAAATTGTTTCGATGATTTTATTGCAATTTACCCACTGGGTAACAAAAGCAAAATTGAAATTGATTTCATTGAATACTGCAATAAAATTTGTTCCAGCAAAAGCAGATTCATTTGTTCAGAAATAATGGAGAAGGAAATATTGTGTCTAAAAGTGACTAATCTTGTAGCAATATAGTGCATGTACACTACAAGAGTTTAAAAAGCTGCTGCGTATAGATCAAAAAATATTTTAATTATGAAGAAAAAACTTTACTAAAGTTCCTTTGAAACGTGTGTGACTCGGCTTACAATTCCCAAAATCCATGATGGTCACGCAGAGCATATTTCCAAAATCAGGTCTCTTGACTTGCAATGACCAAGATCTGAGCATGTCTCATTTTATACTGTCTTCATAATAATATTTGTATTTCAAAATTACGAGATTCAATCACAGGATTCGTGACGTTTGTGAAATTGCTCTGATTGATTAGCAAGGTTCTATTGAATTATGCAAAATCAATTTTCTTCAATTACAGAATCTATCACTATTAGAAATATGGCAATTCATTATATTACAACAATCTTCAGTTAATATATTTCGTTAATTTGGTAGTATTAAGAAAATAAATGAAATATACATATAAAAAAAAATACAGTTTCATTTGCATGAAAATGGTATTATTTCTCATTCGTTTCTTTATGCATTAGTCCCCAATGCGGCACGAGAGCTTGAAAAAATATTTTTATTTTATTAGAGAAAAATATGTGCTTATAAAAGTAAATATGGATATATATACACTTATGAGGTACAGAGTGTATAACAGTTATTTACTGACACTGAGTAATACAAATATGCTAGATTATAAGTAGTACTATTGTATTTCAATTCTAAAAAGAATAGCAATGCTTGTGATGATACATTTCACAAATATTTTAGTCATTTTTAAAACATACGATGTTCATTAGAGAATTCAAAACTTGTGAAGGCTTCCAACAAGGGTTTTTGTTCAGTAATAATGCCAGCATATTGAGCATATAGCTCGTAAATTATATCAATAAAAGTCATCTCTTTGATAAATAAAACGTGGACTATAATCTAAAGAAACATGCCCTTCCCGTATTAGTACGACTTTTAGAGGAAGTAAACGAGTTTGAAAAACCAAAGTTTGAAAAACCATATAAAAATGAACCACAGTTCACTGGCATCAGCGTCACAAACAAATAAACCTTCAGCATCTCCAAACTCATTTGATTTCAGAATGGACGTGTTGATAATAATAGTATACTACCACCCACGAAGACATCTTATCGAAATCAGATTCCACTTCTTCACGTATTGCGAAAACGGTCCTTCAGTTTCGTACATAAACAAACACGCCCACTTACCGCAACGGCAGCCTCCTCTTATCTGGCTGCGAGACAGCCTACGCGTTCAGAGCGTTGTTTCGACCGGCAGATAAGCCGTCTTGATTTAATACTCGATCGCAAGTGGTCCAGCGAGCTTCTCCCGAACAAAGTGCGGCTTCTTTCGGGGAAGGTCAGACGTCCTGGGGACGCCTCCAGTCGCCGAGCGAGGGAGGCGGGGAGGAGGCAGCTGCAAAAAGCCGCGATATGAGGCGCGTCGTTTACTCGCTGCTGACGCGGGAGCACCACAGTTTGGCAGCGACCGGAATGTGGCTTGTAACAGAAGTCGATCTGGGCCGACGGGTGGTTGGCAAGTCGCGGTCGGCTCAAATGGGGATGTGACCCGCGATTCGGTATCTAAGTCAGAGCGAAGAGAGAAAATTAAAATCAATGAAAATAAACTACTGGAGACGCGGTTGTGGCTTTACGTTACTGGATAAAGTACCCAAAGTTGACATTAAAAATCAAATGGGTATTGATATCGATAAAATGGAAGTAACTGATGCAAAAAGATTGAGATGGTATGATCATATTCAAAGGATGACGGAAAATCGATGGCCTAAGAAAATTTTAAAATTCCGTCAAAAAAACAGGAAGCGTGGCAGACCAAGAAAAACATGGGAAAATGAGTTAGAAATGGCGATGAAGGAACGAGTTATTCAAGATGAAGATTGGGAAGATCGAAGAACGTGGATCGAACTAGGATGCGAGAAGGCTACACGCTAGAGCAGAGCCGAATTAATGTCTTCGTAATGGTGCTACGGATAAGGTAGTTCAAGGCATCAATAGATGACATTGCAGCGCCTCTGACCGGGAGGTCCTAGGTTTGAGTCAGGACAGTGGCAGGATTTTCGACACTAGCTTTACAGCTAGGTCGAATTCAGTCGCTGTCTGGAGGAGAATCCTAGCGACCGGCTGCTCTGATCGGTAGTATTCCGTGGTTTCTCCGATCAACACCAGGCGAATGCCGGAGCAGTACCCTACAAAACGGGCCACGGACCGCGCGCGATGTTCCTTTCTTCCTTGTCCTGTCCTCACCCCTTACACTACTACACATGCCGGGAGACCGGTTGAGGACTTAGAGCGTTTTTTGGCTGGGGCGGTGTTCCGCTTGTGCGGGATACCTGGATGGGGAAATCCCCGCTAGCCTATGTATATCGACGGCGGATATTGCCATTCTGCGGGGGAAGATCACCGCCACCTCCCGGGATAAGACATTCACTACACTTACGGGACTAATGACCTAAGCCATTGACGCGCACGGAATCACTAATCAATCATTCAATACTGCACAGCTATAATATGAGGGGTTCACAACCAAAACAGACCGAGTCCATTTGGCATGACGTTGAGAAATTGAGCTTCAAACTTTTCAACCGATAATCAACTCTTAAAAAATAAAATAAAAAACTCTGCGCCATTATGAAAACTAAGAACTTCGTTTATTATGGCAGGGAACAGAACATGGTGTCATTTACCATATAATCACATTATTATAATTTTCTTAAAATGTTGACTTGGTCTGTTATGGCTCATATGGACTTATCGCAATTAAAGGAAAGAAAAGCTACTTTTAAAGAACGGCGTCCGTTAAAGGTTCTACAGTCCACTGTCCTTTTAGGACAATCGAAAAAAATGTGTTTTAGCTAAAAATGTCACTTATTTGAAGAAGGGGGTAGGCACTAGGGTGGGTTGAATTGGAACATATTTCAAGAAATGATAGTTCTTGTTAGTATTATTTGTTCTTAAATGAAGAAGGTATTACGAAAAATATTGAACAACGGCAGATAACACTAATAACAGATTCGGTTGGAAATCTCGATTCACAATCTTAAACCGCGTGTTTTATTCGCTGTTAATCCGCCTTATGACGTCAATACACTAAGGGGCCTAAAGCATGACCAATCGTAGAAGGTTCCCGATTTGTAAATAAATATCGAACATATGTATCAAAATTAATTTGAATATCAATTATAAACGTTGCAATTTAATATTGGTTTATCGGTGATTTGTCGTTGGCATTTAAAATGAAATAATAATAGGCGTCATTGACAACAATATTATTTATTAAAAGAGCAGCTTTCGATGGCTTAGCCACCATCAGTTTCCTGATACAAAAAAATATGAACATATGAAAACATTATGACACAAACGAACTAATAGATTACATGATTGACTGAAACTTTATAACATGTAATACATAATTTTAAAAAGAATAGAATGAACATCTTAATAAATGAAAGAAAGATAAGAGGCAGAGGGATAAGTCATTTATCATTACAATAGTTTTATAAATCTATGAAAGAAAATAAACATAAAATCGAAAACATGTTTATTTATTTATTTTACGTCAAAAACACTTAAAAACTTTGTGTGACGTACTATAGGGAGAATTAAATACTGTGCACGCTTTCAAAATTCTGTGATCCCTATCCTAACCCATATACTGCTTGAATTTTAAATACATAAAGAAAATGAGCGTTTTTTTGCAAGAATTGTTAACAAAAGTATTCGCTCCGATGTAATTAAATCTTTTTTCAAGGTTAATTCAGCAATAAATTAGAGCTCTTATCCCTCAACATGTCCTTCGCCAAGGGTAATACTTCCTGCCGTGACAAAATGGAGAACTATAGTTTTAATAACTATATTTCCCACTAAATTCTAGAAGACGTGCACAGATAATAAAGTTTCATTTATGTCCAGAAGCAATACAAGGGGCCATCTCAGCATTTTCTCAATGGATCAGAGAAACTGGACGAAAAACCTGATCAAGACGGGGGTCATTGATCCAGAAGCTGCGGTGCAATACTTGTTGCAGATTGTTTAGAATTATACAGTCCAAATGGTAAATAATACATTAAATATCACTGTTAAAATTAATGATATTTTCCTTATGAATCTCAGTGTACAAGTAGTATCTAATTGTATAGAAAAAGTTAGGCAGCAGAAACGATTACACTTCGGATTTAAACTTTCCTATCGAATTGAATCGTTTAATCTCATCTGACAAAGAGATGTAAAAATAATGGACATGTATGTATTTTTTGTAATGAGATGTTGATACTGTCATCTGATGAATACAATTACAACGTCGAGTGTTATAGTTAAAGAAATCAGCATTTTCTGAAAATATATTCCCGCCCTTAAGCAAGTCATTTTTGACAAAAACCACTGATTCGCAAATCAACAAATAAGGTAATGGTAAAATTCCTAGATTAATAAAGAGATGCTTACAAGAATCACGGTTCGGTTATTCTTCGGTTATTATTCGTACAATTCTTTTTTGTAATCTAAACGTCTGGGAGCTATAAGAAGTATTTCCCCAGAATATCATGCCATATCTCAGGTGGGAATGAACATTCGCGAAATATACTCAACGGGCAGTATGAAGGCTGACTGAATTTGAAAGAATTCTGAACGCGTAGCATAATGGACTTAATTTTGTGTTCAATTCATTTTAATGGACGTTCCATTTGAGGTTTGACTAAATTGAACAAAGATACACCGTTCATTACAAACAGAGCCCACAATTGTTTATTTAAAATGTAAAACTGCATTAAAACCGTTTTCTTATCATTTACTATTTTTTATTTCGAAACCAATTTGAAACATCAAATATTGTACTATTTACGCTTTCTTTATTGCAAAGAATGTTCCGCAAAGAGAACTTTTTCATACGTTAATATTGGAATATAACTCCTGAATAATTAAGTTTTAGTACCTCAAATTTCATACTGGTCTTTCTGTATCTAAACTTTGTCATAAATAGCTCTCATTCATCCGAAGGTTGCTGTGGGCTAGATGAAGACACCTTGGGAATTGACTTTGATGAAAAAAATCACCTGCCGTATCGACTGAGTGATTGATGATTCCGGGTGCGTCAACTGCTAAGATTATTAGCCCTGTTGGTGTAATGCCGGTAATGGAAGTAAAGCCGGCTGTCCCATGTCAGTAGATTTACGGCATTTAAAAGATTCTCAAGCCTAAATGAAGCCTCTGAGCAAAATTCAAACTGCCTCTTTCGTCGCCCAATTAATACCTCCTTTCTCCCCTAGTAGGTGAAAGGAGCGTAACGAAATTTGCGTGGTCAGACGGAAGAGCAGACCTCATAGCCTGAGTCTCGCCACGTAAAATACGGCATTCATTCATTCATATATCGCTAGACAGGACGGTAATTTTCCCCCCATTGGATGACAAGATCCGGTGCCGACCTATGTTGGCTTGCGGAAATTTTCCCCAATCTGGTATCTCCCACCAGCGGAGCACCGCCCTAGCCGGAACAAGCTGTAAACTCCAGACTGATCTTCCGACAAAAGGGGTAGCGTAGTGCATGTAGATGTAAGTGCGTGTAAGTAAGGGATGCAGGGAGGACAAAGAAGAGGAATGAAAGATCGCGCGCGTCCGTTTGTTTGAGTTCTGCCCCAGTAATCGCCTGGTGATGTTCGGAGAAACCACGAAAAACTACCGATCCGAACAGCCGGCTGCAAGAATTCTCCTGGCTGAACTCGACGTAGCTGTGTAGCTAGAATCAAAAATTCTACCACTGCCGGAACTCGATCCTTAGAACCTCCCAGTCAGATGCACTATAGAGACGGCAATTGATTCCCTGACCCACCTTTACCGGTACCTCCAATATTGAAAGTATCTATAGATCACTTAATACACCGGGAGCGGCATCAACTGATGTCACTGCAGCGCCTCTGACCGGGAGGTCCTAGGTTCGAGTCCTGACGGCGCACAGTGGGCCAGAATCCCAAAAAGGTGGCCAAAATATAAAAAGCTGTCAAATTCGTACCAAAGTTAGTATATAAAACTTATCGAAGATGCTGATTAGGAATATGATATCAAAAATTGAAAAACAAAATGGCGGACCAAAAATTGGTAAAATTAATTTTATTCATATGAAAATTATATTCTGGGACTTCTCGAAGTTACTGATGAAGAATATGACTTTAAATGTTAAAAAATACAAAATGGTGAATCCAAGATGGCGGACAAAAATTGATAAAAATAATTTCATTCATATACAATTTTTATTTTGGTAATTATAGATGTTGGTGATAAAGATTATGAGTATCAAAATTTAAAAATATAAAATTGTGTCCAAAATGGCGGATAAACAGTCATAGATCTTTTTATTTATACAAAAATATTGTAATAACATAAGAGTTGAAAAAATATCTTAAAAAATGAAAATATTCGATGAAGAACCGAATAAAGGATATAGGATGATGTAAAACGTTACAATTACTTACAAACATTACAATTACAAACAGTACTTATAATTATCAGTTGTCGTTTGCTTCTTCTTCTTCTGTTTCACCTTCATCAGATTCTATTCTTTCTTCTTCTGTTACTGCATCTTCATCGGATTCTTCTATTTCTTCTTCTGTTACTGCATCTTCATCGGATTCTTCTATTTCTTCTTCTGCTACTGAAGCTTCGTCATCATCGAAAACTTCCTCTTCATCATCTGTATCAGAATCTCCATAATCTTCTGCCACAGGAACTAAGAGGGCAACAGCTTCAGGAGACAAACTTTTTAGTTTCTTTGGAGATGGTTTCCGTAGAAACGAAATGTAGGGATCCGTGGTTGCCAACAATCTCCTAAAAACGTCTTCCATAGTCTTAACGCTCGAAAACTTCCGGGAAAAACTTTGGCGGTATTGTTTTATTAATTTATTAGTTGATTCTTGAGCATCCTCCGATAGTTGACCGATTGGTAAAATGGCCGAAGAAATAATGTCTGGTCCGTGGATCAAGAGCCTATGGACTGCTGTTGGCATGTTGTACCAGGAATATTCGTTGACGTAGTGTCTGGCAGTTGCTATGGCATAAGCTCGGAACTTTTCCACATCGATTTGACGTTCGCTGGAAATCGCTTGTAAAATAATGTGGAAACGATGGATTAATTCTTCGGAAACTCCAGTTTTCAAAGTTGATGTTGCTGTGTTTTCGAAGAAACGTCATCCAGTCATTTCTTGAAGTCCGGAATCCAGTCATTTCTTGAAGAACGGAATACCAGTCGCGGTGCGTCTACCTCTGTCCTTTTCTAAGTTATTCATCCCACTGTGACAGAGAAAGTGATCTTTCCGTCCTTTTCTACGTATTAGATTCTTTACAATGCTTCTACGCATCGATTATAATTAAACATTTTTAAATGTAGTTCAAAATAAATTCATTTTATTGTTATTTATCAAGATGTCTTAATAACAAAATTATGCAGCTACTGTTAAAACGTGGCTCGAAGCCGGAGTTGTTACTAGTAGCTGGATTTGAAAGTCAATTTACAAAGAAAAATATTGCTTCTTGCGGACAGAATTTGAAAGAAAGCGGAATGTCGTGGAATTCGTAACTTATCCATGGTTTTATAAGCACATTTTACAAAATATTCATGCATTTTCCGATAATTTTGTTAATTAAAAAAACATGTTAAATTAATGATTTAATAACGATGCATATGCTTTTTAAATAGTACATACCTCCTGCAACACCTTCCATATTAACAATATTCATTTCACTTGTGCTGAACAAAAATATTTAACTTCAACGTCAAGCCTGTTTTACAGCCTGACCTGCAGCACGCACCGCTAACAAAGAACTGCCACGTTCGACCTGAAATATAACGGCCGAAACGAATAGCTGATCATCCGAACACCCGGCATTCAATAGTCCCAACATTACTGTAGCCAACCTGATAGTCAAAAATACCCATTAAAAAATTTATTTTTTCCCTTTTTGGCCACGTTTTTAAGATTCTGACCCACTGTGCGGCGGTAGGATTCTCGATACTAGGTTTTCAGCTAGGTCGAATTCAGTCGCAGTCTGGAGGAGAATTCTAGCGGCCGGCTCATCTGATCGGTAGTTTTCCGTGTTTTCTCCAATCAATACCAGGAGAATGCCGGAGCAGTACCCTACCAAACGGGCCACGGACCGCGAGCGATCTTTCCTTCTTCTTCCTTGTCCTGTCCTCATCCCTTACACTAACATGCACTACACTACCACATATTCCGGGAGACCAGTCGGGAGCTTAGAGCTTGCCCCGCTGCTGGGAGAGTTCTGGTTAGGGAGAAACTCCACTAGCCGGCGGTAGGTCGGCGCCGGATCTCGCCATTCAATGGGGGAAGATCACCGCCATCTCTCTCGAGAGAAAACATGCACTACACTAACGGGACTAATGACTAAAGCAGTTCGGAAACACGAATAAATCAATCAGATAATACAAAAAAATCTCCAACACCAAACACCAGCACAGGGGGCCGGACTCTATCGGTAGTCTTGCGAGACTTGGGAGGGGGTGGGCGCTGGAGTCCCCTTTACCGCCTCTTTCCCTCTCAGCGGTCGCTTCCCCGCTTTGTTGGCGGAGCGGCTGAGGCAATTGACGGCACCCCTCCTCTCCCCCCTCCCCAATTACGCGCCAACCCACGGCCCTCGCCGCTGCCGTGCATCCCGCCCCGCCCCCGCAACCTGCTTACAACACCCAATTCAAGGGGCCTTTCCAGGGACAGCGACATTTGGACAGTGCTCTAATGCCACGTAATTCAGTGCACTGACAAAGTGTTGACCAGCGAAGAGTGAGTGGTCGGTATTTTCACTGGCGAGCGTGTCAATGGTGACGCCACTGATGTCGGAGATTTGTGTCTTCTGTTAAGTGTAGTGAACTTGTGTTGATGATATATCTAATGTAATCGAACCACATTCGTAACGTACAGTATAGCACTTTTATCATCCGGTCTCCGTAAATTGTTTATTCCTTGCACTGCACTATTATCTGAAGCAACTGACGACATCCCTCCCCCTCCCCCTTCTCTACCCCCCCACCAATTACTCTCTGCATCTTGCCCCCGTCCCCGCAATTCTGTTCTGCCGACCTGTCCACAATTCCCTTGTTTAACACCCAGGCTTCTTTCCAAACCGTACTTGCATCCTTATCTCCGTCATTATGTCCGGCCCTCCAAGTATTCGCATACCTTCCACTGCCAGGTTACAATCCGTCCCGTTTCAAAACACCCTGACACTACCCCATTTTTCTTGTAGGTACCCGCCATCAGGACTTTATTCTTCCTCTTTTATTCATTTTAGACCTTATCATTATTCTTGGAATGTGTGAATGATTTCACGATAGGAGATAACGAAGATATGTTATGAATGACGATGAAAACAATGGTGAAATGGGTGACAGGGGAAACCAGAAACCTGTAGACAACCTGCCAAATTATCCATTAAAATGTCCATAAGGACTGTCCAAGTTTTGACTTCTGCTCCTGTGGGAGAAGACGTGTGATCTGACAGCTACAAAAAGGCATTTATTTTTATAAAAATAAGCATTTATTGTAGCTAAAGTAAGGCTGCCAAAAGGCGTGTAAACAATGAAAAATCACATTTAAAAGGAATTAATATAAAAAATTAAAATTATTCACATTTTTGTCCAACCCCCAAATTATTATTCGCACTTAACATGGAAGGAAACGATCCCTTCTTGGTAATCTCGATTCCACATGACCAAGCGGTAGAACGAATTTGTTTCATTCACGGCGCTCTCTCTTTGAAATGATTCTCTTTTGCATCTTGAAATGGCAATACTGAAAAAGGAATTATATTATTTTTCGTTCTTCGCACTCGTAATCGCCAGTACTGAAAACGGTATATCATGCACAGAAAACTATCCTCAGAAGTGATCACAAGTCACATGCAAAAGAAGCAAGGGATTTCTCGTGTTTACTTCTCGTACGTACAAAATCTGTTGGCATCAATGATAAAATCGAAATTCTTGACTAGTATCCTTTTCCTTTCACATTTAGTTTTCTAACGATGCCTCTGCTTGCCAAGAACGAGAAAGCACGTCCATGCCTCCATGTTGTCCAGGCTTGCGGGTATATATCTTCCTTGTTCGAGATTGATGAGAGGAGAAAAAAGCTAAATAATGACGTAAAAGGTAAAAGAAGAGGACAAATAAGACAAAATGGCAAAAGTAGGCAAAAAGTAAAATCTACTAAAACGACTGCAGAATTGCAATCAAGTGATTCCTATTGTCAAAACTCATGAAATAGTAACAATAACGAAAAGGTATTTTGCCAAATTTCCGGGCTCTAATTATTACCATCTCGCCGAAACGCCAGTGTCGAATATCCGGCCGCCGTCAGGACTCGAACCTAGAACATCCCGGTTAGAGGCGCTGCAGTGACATCAGTTGATGCACTGAGCTACCGCTCCCGGCACCACTTCGCCGCAT
Source organism: Teleogryllus occipitalis (assembly GCA_011170035.1). NCBI lineage: Eukaryota > Metazoa > Arthropoda > Insecta > Orthoptera > Gryllidae > Teleogryllus > Teleogryllus occipitalis. The sequence continues at coordinate 105,189 of BLKR01000871.1, read as the reverse complement.
CCTCGACTGCGCTTGTCTATTGTCTCCTCGTCCGTTACCACGTCTCCACCCCCACCGAGTTTAGAGCGTGTCCCGGCTGGGGCAGTGTCCCGTTGGTGGGAGAGTCCTGGTTAGGGGGAAACCCCAGTAGCCGACGGTAGGTCGGCGCCGGATCTCGCCATCCAGCGGGGGAAGATCACCGCCATCTCCAGAGGGGAAAACCTGCACTACACTTACGGGACTAGTTACAAAAAAGCAGTTGACGCGCCCGGAAACAAAAAATTAAAAAATAAAAAACAATCAACTCCACCAGCACCATCACCACCCTGTCACCACACCGCCACGCCTCCACCCGCGAGTGCGCAGAACAATGTACGGCACCGCCGCTATCGATAATTCAAATTAAGCTCAATTACAGGTCTCGATAGTATTTAAATTTTATGTATTGGGCAGCGAACGTACACGCGTTTCAATTACTATCGCGCGATGCGGCATGCGCCTGTTTTTACTTTCTCGTTTCCGCTGCGGAACAAAAATATTTTGCAGATTTCATTGCAAATGCATGCGTTAAGGTCCTCCGGACGCGCTCCAGTAATTTTCTGGATGATCTTCTCGCGATGGCAATTCCCGTTCCGTTCTCATATGATGGAATTTTTGTGGAATTTGCAATTCATAAATTATATAGAAAAAAATCTACTCTAAATGATAATTCCATTTAATTATTTTTTTTGTTTTTGTAGGAAATACTGAAATACTCGTGAATTCGTGTTCGTAAGGAGTTTAGAGGAAGTAGAAAAATATTGCATACCAGTACATCTACACTTTTATGGGTCGTGGTTTGAGATACTATTTTTGCCACAGAATAATAGTTGAAGGCCCAGCATTTTATTTCTAATATGACATTACCTTTGTATTTTTGAACCAGGACATATCCATTCTAAATTGAATTATCTTAGAAGTTGCTCTATTTTCTTGGAGTCAGATATTAACAGCAAGGACCATCGATACAATTGAGTGCTACAAAAAATACTGCACTTAATTGTAGTTTCCACATCACTGATCGTATATTTCTAAACACAATTCATGTTATAGTAGTATTTCACTTTTGTCTTCCTAAAAGAAGACTTCTATTTTGTCTTCCTAAAAGAAGATTTCTACAATGGTAAAAGAAGACTATTATTCACTATTCTGTTTTGATTAAAATGTATTTTTTCGAATGTTTCTTTTTCTCTTTGTATTTTTTTGACAAAGGGACAGTTAACCTGACAGTTGAAGTGTCAGGTTTTTCAAAACAATGAAATTAAATAGAATAGGAAAGTAACTAGAGAAGTAACAGTAACTTAAGTTACAAAATAAGCTATGCTTTTGTCGAAATCGAGTTATTAAAATTTTGGAATAGTACGAGTTTTGTTGAGGTTGGTGTGACTCATCTTGCTTTTGCATCAAGCCCTTCAATACTTATATTACTCATAAAATATCAAAACAATATAGAAGTTATGCATTTAAAAGGCCGAAGCGTTTTTTAATTTTTAAGAGAAAGATCATTGGGTACGAAACGCTACAGAAATTTTTTAATACTTCGGATGTAGCCCTGATATTGACGATCGGTGTACCGCTAGAGAGGAATTTCATTATTTTGATCCGTGTGTGGTGTGTGAGGGAAACGGGAAATAGAGCTGCTATCATCGCATTGGCAATATCAGGTTCTAATTGGCGCATCGAATCGGAATTTCCAGGAATAACCTTTCAAAAAACAGTCACTTCTCTTCAAACGGCGTTGTATTTACTAATGTGGGATTTACTGGTAAATTCTAATGAGCTCATTCCCAGAACATGGAAATAATGAGAGTAACAACTACATTTTTTTAATCGTTACTTTGGTATGCGTTGAAACATAGCTCTACTGAAATTACGAAGTACAGCTCTTTAATTTCATACAAATAGAAAGCAAACTTTTGTTATGGAAAATGTGTTAACCTGAATCAAAAAATGTTTCACTCATCTACTAACATGAATTTGCACTTGACGCTTCGAGACAGTTCAAGCTCTGAGAAGTGAGGAATAATTGTGACTTCGACTAGGGTGATTGCTTAATTATGGGAATTTAACCACATAAAAAGTACAATTGTAATTCAGAAAAGGATATATATGTTTATTTTAATATCAGGTGAAAAATTTAATTAAGAGTTCTAAAAACTTCAAATTATATTTTCTAATTTCGCATTAAAATATAAACTATGTTTTGTTCCTGCAGTATCCTCAATATTAATACAGGAACATTGAGGAGAACTAAAATGTAATATAAAATAATTAAAAATTGCGATAACTAGAAATTTTTTGTTTGAAAAGTAACAATATCTTGACTTCATCATCAGCCAAAATCTCCTTGCAAATTTTGTAAGCGGATCCTACCACTACGCCACAAAACATTTTATTTCCGTGTATATGATCCATTCTTTATTTCATCCTTTTATGAGCTGACAAGTTGGGATATAATACACATTGGGGGAAGGCGCTCCACATAGTCTAACAATCCTGTAAATGGTTGAACATAAAAAATTAAGTTTGTTTATTAATTCTGAAAAACATACTTAAAGTTATAATTACGTTCTCTTTGTAGTAATTTTATTTTCCAGTAAAATATGCCAAAATAAATAAAAAAGGGGAGAAGAAAAGTAGTTGCCCCCTTCTTCTATTAGGCTGCACATGACTTTAGAATTCAAAGAAGTTTTAGATCAAGGTATTTTCAAACAGCTGTCTCAGTTTTGAACGCACTGATTGGTTCCTACCATTACAAAGCACACAATTAATAAGTAGAAACGCAGAGGTTAAGCAACAAGAGAAAAAGTGTAGAAGTCAATGTAGGTGATTCCGGAGATGGTGGCAGATAAGATAAAACTGAAAAGCGTATTTCTTCATAGACAGCACTTAATTCAATCATATAAAATGTGAAGGGAGAAAAGTATTTTTCTCGAATAGGAAGTGTATGGAAAATAGTCAGCACAAATTTCATTGACGTAGTTCATTTTTAAATTTATGATTACTTCCTTAAAATTGCCAACAACCTTTTGAGGCGAACAAGGGGCGCTTAAACTCCGCTTTAAGGCAACTTTAAAAAATTGATCGGAATTAAAGTATTTCAAAAACAAATTATTTTAAGAATAGGCTCTTGCAAGGATTTTATTAGTGTTGATTAGAAACATTTATAAATATACTTATGTGGAAATTGTTTTGACATGTGAACAATAGAATAAATTATATTGGACTCGTGCGAGCAATCCTCACATTGTAAATTACAATAGTCATGACGGGCCTATTTATCGAACTACTTATGCATAAACTTAATTTATACAACTATTTATGCATCATTTTATATGCATTTCTAGTTTCTGCTCGTTTCTGATCGCTCCGGTGCGGAATTGTCACCTGATGAGCTAAATCTTCACTCAATTCTTTCCTCCATCTGACCTTCGCATTTTCCTTACATGCTGCCCGATATACTATTGCCATCATACTCTTCGCATGTTCACCGCGTGTTCTCTCACGTATTCACGTGTTTATCACATCCCTTGCATGTTTACTACATGATCCCTCGCATGGTCACGACATGCTGTTCACCACATGTTCTCCCAAATGTTCTCCCAAACCTCCCGAATGTTCCCTCAAATGTTCTCCCAAACCTAATCCCAAATGTTCCCTCAAATGTTCCCCCTAATCTTCCTCACACGTTCCCCCAAATGTTCCGCCAAATTTCTTCCCAATTGTTTTCTAAAATGTTCTCTCTATTGTTCCCTCAAATCTTTCTCACATATTCACCGCATTTTCCCGTATTTGTCAATCTGGATAATAAACTTGAAATTCATAAAATTATGTCATATGTCTTATTTCAATGTCTTAAAACATAAAAAATTGAACGTTTTTTAAAACTCATATCATTCTTTCACTAAAAAGTAACTATTAATGACAAAAAATTTGAAGAATACATTTGATGAAATTAAAAGTAATATTATATGAAGTAGATCTAATACATTATTTTATTCTAATTAATGATATAATTACTCGTCATGAACATTGAAAAGGAATCTCTAAAATATTTATGAGGGCTCCATAATACTCACCTTCACACATCGGCCTACGCCCCTAGAATGGATAAATCCCTGAACATTTAGGCAACCAACTACCTGGGAGGAAACATGTGCTACTTACCTATCCTACATACCACGTTGGTGTGTACAGAAGAATGGCCTGAAGGAATCCAGGCACACAGAGTTTCTTTGGGTGGTTCAATCAAAATATTCACTAATCTGTATTAGTAATCTCCAATGTGCATAGAAATTGTCAGGAGAGTATGCAGCCTCCAGCCTCTGAGAGGTGCATATGGTTTCGTTAGGTACTTAAAATCTCAGGTAAAATACAACATCTGCATTACGTACCTATAATGCGCGCAGAAATTAGCAATCTAACTCTGAACTGTTCTCAACCAGATTTTTCTGAATGTTTTTTATTTTAGACCCTTAGGTACACATCTCTTGGCATTCCCATTGTTTTCTTTATTAAATTTCTTATAAATATTATCTGCATTAATTAATAATGCCACTAGAACTTCTGCTGAGGAATACTACTCTAAAACCATTTCTACAAAGCTCAATTTCTTGATATTTCTCCGTATTTTAATGAACGCGACCTTTACTTTTTAACGGCATTTCAAGCCCATCGCTGATGGATTTCACTCGGAGTAGCTGTTCTCTGGCTCCCACCTCCAAATATCAAATGAAATATTTCGAGAGATGTTTTCTAAGGCGAAGATTGCAAAGTCAGTGAAGAAAACTCGAAAATATAGGCAGGAACAAAAGATAAGCCACAACAGTCATGAAGGAATAAGATAAGCCACTACAGTCATAAAGGGTGCATTTCTGTTGGAAACTATGGTTTCGTATAATATTTAATAGAAGGAAGATATTTTATGAATTTAAATGAACAATTAAAAAATACTTATTTATATATCCACGATTAATTTTAATATATAATAATTAAATAAAACATCTAATAGTATTTTTATAAATATTTGTCTTAGCACTACTTTTTCAAGCAAAACATTATGAAAACCTCAACGAAACTTCTAAAATAAAATTTAAAATACTGTTGTTCATTATTCGTTAACATTATTAAAATAATTCTTGTATATATTCTACAAAATACTTTGATAATTGTTTAAAATATTATTGCCCGGATATTCTCAAGGAGCTTCCCTTTCTGTTGAGTTGTTTAACTCTCATTAAACGGATGTTAATGTGATGTGTTGTTGAATTTTGTATTCTCGGAATTCCATTGGCATACACATAATAAGATAGTTCCGCGGGCTTGCCAATGGCATATTAGCTACGGAGAGATATCGGAGGTACAGTTGTGTTCTGAAGGGTATCAACGTTAACAAAGCATTGTCGTCACTCTTGACACCTGAATTTGCTCATGTTGATGGTATTTAGGGGCAGCTTTTCGCTCGAAGGGCATGAGTAGTTTAACGGATGGTGATGAGTTGATAAGATTTTAATGAAGGCGGTGAAATGAATTGAGATGACCGGCAGAAGAAATGGGAACCTCCTGGGAAAACCTGCCGCAAACCCGCTTTGCCCATCAAAACAATCCAGATAGACCGAGATTCGACCGCGAGCAGTAGCTCAGTCCATCAACTGATGTCACTGCAGCGCCTCTGACCGGGAGGTCCTAGGTCCGAGTCCTGACGGCGGCAGCATTTTCGTCACTAGCTTTTGAGGTAGGTCGAATTCAGTCGCTGTCTGGAGGAGAATTCTAGCGGCCGGCTGCTCTGATCGGTAGTTTTCCGAGGGTACTCCGATCAACACCAGGCGAATGCCGGAGCAGTACTCTAACAAACGGGCCACGGATCGCGCGCGATCTGTCCTTCCTCTTCCTTGTCCTGTCCTCTCCCTTACTCAAACACTTACACTAACATGCACTACCCGACCACATATTCCGGGAGACCGGTAGGAAGTTTAGAGCTTGTCCCGACTGGGGCGGTGCCCCGCTGGTGGGAGAGTCCTGGTTAGGGGGAAACCCCACTAGCCGACGGCAGGTCGGCGCCGGATCTCGCCATCCAGCGGGGGAAGATCACCGGCATCTCCCGACAAAAAACATGCACTACACTAACGGGACTAATGACCAAAGCAGTTGACGCGCCCGGAAACACGAAAAATCAATCAATGAATCAATAAAAAAATAAAAAAATAAAACAGATTCGATACCCGCAAGGCAGAAACTGCAAAGGCGTGGTCGCGGGTGGAGGCGGTTGCGTGGAGGCCGCTCCGTCAGGCGACAGCGCGGAGCCCTGGTCGTCATCACCGGCGCCTGACGTCTTCGTCAACGGCACGTGCCAGCCCAGCGGGGCACCGAAAGGGCAGATGGCGGGGGAGGGGAAGGGAGGCCGAGGGCACGCGACCGGCGGCCCACGAGTGCCGAGAGCCGCGCGTTTATTTCATGACGCGACGCGATTGTCGCTCGCGCGAGGGGGGTCGGGCGGGGGGCCTGTGACGGCGGAGGGCGGGGACCGCGGGCGGAGGCGGCGGCGCGTTCGAAACGAAACGTCGATATTCGCGGCGGCGCGAAGGAGCCTCTCCGGAGCGTCTTCGGAGGTGCGCGGCTGCGGAGGCGGGCGCGGGGGAGGGGGAGGGGCGGGGAGGGGAGGGCGCCGGCTGGCAATGAACATCTGAACTCTCCCCGGCCGCCGCCGCCGCTGCCGCCCTTCCTCCCCCCCCCCCGCGGCGCCGTCTTATGGAATTTTACTACCTGAAGAGATGGCGCCAGCGGCTGGAGCAGGGCGCGAGCGCGAGCGGCCCCGCCCTTCTCGCGAGCGGCCTCGTGCCGGCCTACGCCCCCCGCCCCCCGCCCCGCGCCGCTTCGCAACCCCCTCCCTCCCTCCCTCTCACTGCGCGCGCGCGCTAGCGCCGTTGAGCACTTTCTCCCCGCGCGAAAATAGAAGAACAGAGCTAAAAACGCGGCGGCGGCGGCGCCTCGCCTCGCCCCGCCCCCTCGCGCCCGCGCGCGCACCCCTTTTGGCACTGTTTCTTCCGGCGGCGGAGGCCCGCGCGTGTCGGCCCCACCCCGCCCCGCCCCGCTTCGCTCCGCCCCGCCCCCGCTCCGTCCCCGCTCCGCCTCGCTCAGCTCCTACCCGCTCCGCCCCTCTCCGCCCCGCACCTCCCCGTCGCGAACCCCTCGCTCCTCCTCGCGCCGCTCCGCCCTGCTTGTGTCCCGACCCATCCCGTCCCGGCCCGTCCCGTCCCATCCCGTCCCGTCCCATCCCATCCCTTCCCGTCTCATCCCGTCCCTTCCCAACCCCTCTTGACCCGCCTCGTCTCGATATCCAGCCCCGCCTCGCCCTCCCCGCACCGCCTTACTCCGCTCCTTCTCGCCCCGCCCCGCCCTACCCCGTCCCGCCTCGCCTATCCCCACGCCGCCCCACCCCCATGCCTCGCTAACCCCGTCTCGCCTCACTCCGATCCACCCCGCCCCATCCCGCCCCGATATCCCCGCCCCGCCTCGCTACCTCCGCCCCGCCTCCTCCGCTAAGCCTCACCCTGCCCGCCTCGATATTTCCGCCCTGCCCCCATGCCTCGCTAACCGCGCCCCGCCTCTCTCCGCTCCGCCCCGCCCCGCCATGGCACGTGCCGCCCCTCCACCCGCGCTGACGCTTGCGGCCGCGACCCCGCGCGAGCGGCTTCCTCTTCCTGCGGCCGCAGGCACGCCCGCGCGTGCCAGCGTGCCCGCACCCCTCCCCAGGCCCCGCCCACCCCGCCTTCCCCGCCCACGCGCTGCCGGCGGACTCCGCTTTCACACGCGCCCCCGAACAGTGCCCGCTCCTCACGCCGCTCTAGCACCCGGCCTAGCTCTTGCGCCGGCCAGGTTACCGATGTCGCATAGCCCTCGCTTGCACCCTGTCCGTTCTGCTGCGTTCTCGCTCCGGTCCTGTCGGCGATCGGGGATTTGTGGATTCGGTGGTATAACGGTTAGTGTACCGGACTCTTGTACCCGAGTTTGTGGGTTCAAACCCGATGGAAGCCGTGGCATTTTAAGGGCGAAAAAATACTTCGTACGCCTTCCATCCCAGGGGAAGCAAAGCCGACTGTCCCATGTAGTAGATTTACTGCATGTAAAAGATCATCAAAAGAAGCCTCTCAGATCCACCTGTTTCGTCGCCCAAGATAATACCTCCTTTCTCCGCTAGTTGGTGAAAGGAGCGTAGCGAAATTTGCGTGGTTAGACGGAAGAGCTGGCCCGAGTCTAGCCACGTAAAATAAGATATTAACTAACTAACTAACTCAATCCCGCGCTTGCGAATCTGCTCTAACTTTGCCACACGCCCCCAAAGTCCTTGTGACCCAGAGCCTGCTCTACCATCCTTATTCAGTCTCACTTCCCCGGAAGGCAGCCCCCACGTTCCCAAATGCTCCGGAGACGTTTCCGTCCCTATTGCTGCCCCTGGTCTTTGACCGGTCAGGCAACCCAGCGCCCACGAAAGCGTCGTTTCGTTCCCACACGCCCCCGAACTGTTCATGTCCCAGTCCCTATTCTAGCATCCTTGTGTGCTGTATCAACTCCCACCGCGTCTCATCGGTAGGATCTAAAGATGGCTCCTCACATTCTTTATTCGGCGAACACCGAGCTACCGCTCGCCGAAATCCGAGTAGTGTGGATGAGTTGCTTGCTATTTGCCGAGTGACGAACATTCGGTACTCGCCCTACCCACCGCGTGTCGGTCTTTTGGACACACCAAAGGGAGCGAACATTCGCCGAACACGTCAGCTGCTCGGGATTGGGCGAGTGCTAGATCGCTGCTCGGCGAATGCCGAGTGTGTGGAGCCGACTTAAGGCGGCTCCACACATTCGTTGTTCGGCGAACACCGAGCAACTGCTCGCCGAATCCCGAGTAGTGTGGATGAGTTGCTTGCTATTTGCCGAGTGACGAACATTCGGTACTCGCCCTACCCACCGCGTGTCGGTCTTTTGGACACACCAAAGGGAGCGAACATTCGCCGAACACGTCAGCTGCTCGGGATTGGGCGAGTGCTAGATCGCTGCTCGGCGAATGCCGAGTGTGTGGAGCCGACTTAAGGCGGCTCCACACATTCGGTGTTCGGCGAACACCGAGCAACTGCTCGCCGAATCCCGAGTAGTGTGGATGAGTTGCTTGCTATTTGCCGAGTGACGAACATTCGGTACTCGCCCTACCCACCGCGTGTCGGTCTTTTGGACACACCAAAGGGAGCGAACATTCGCCGAACACGTCAGCTGCTCGGGATTGGGCGAGTGCTAGATCGCTGCTCGGCGAATGCCGAGTGTGTGGAGCCGACTTAAGGCGGCTCCACACATTGTTCTCGGCGAACACCGAGCAACTGCTCGCCGAATCCCGAGTAGTGTGGATGAGTTGCTTGCTATTTGCCGAGTGACGAACATTCGGTACTCGCCCTACCCACCGCGTGTCGGTCTTTTGGACACACCAAAGGGAGCGAACATTCGCCGAACACGTCAGCTGCTCGGGATTGGGCGAGCGCTAGATCGCTGCTCGGCGAATGCCGAGTGTGTGGAGCCGACTTAAGGCGGCTCCACACATTCGGTGTTCGGCGAACACCGAGCAACTGCTCGCCGAATCCCGAGTAGTGTGGATGAGTTGCTTGCTATTTGCCGAGTGACGAACATTCGGTACTCGCCCTACCCACCGCGTGTCGGTCTTTTGGACACACCAAAGGGAGCGAACATTCGCCGAACACGTCAGCTGCTCGGGATTGGGCGAGTGCTAGATCGCTGCTCGGCGAATGCCGAGTGTGTGGAGCCGACTTAAGGCGGCTCCACACATTCGGTATTCGGCGAACACCGAGCAACCGCTCGCCGAATCCGGAGTAGTGTGGATGAGTTGCTTGCTATTTGCCGAGTGACGAACATTCGGTACTCGCCCTACCCACCGCGTGTCGGTCTTTTGGACACATGAAAGGGAATGAAAGGGAGCGAACATTCGCCGAACACGTCAGCTGCTCGGGATTGGGCGAGCGCTAGCTCGCTGCTCGGTGAATGCCGAATGTTTGGAGTCGTCTTTAAGGCGGCTCCACACATTCGTTGTTCGGCGAACACCGAGCAACTGCTCGCCGAATCCCGAGTAGTGTGGATGAGTTGCTTGCTATTTGCCGAGTGACGAACATTCGGGGTTCGCCCTACCCACCGCGTGTCGGTCTTTTGGACACATGAAAGGGAGCGAACATTCGCCGAACACGTCAGCTGCTCGGGATTGGGCGAGCGCTAGCTCGCTGCTCGGCGAATGCCGAATGTTTGGAGCCGTCTTTAAGGCGGCTCCACACATTCGTATTCGGCGAACACCGAGCAACTGCTCGCCGAATCCCGAGTAGTGTGGATGAGTTGCTTGCTATTTGCCGAGTGACGAACATTCGGTACTCGCCCTACCCACCGCGTGTCGGTCTTTTGGACACACCAAAGGGAGCGAACATTCGCCGAACACGTCAGCTGCTCGGGATTGGGCGAGCGCTAGCTCGCTGCTCGGCGAATGCCGAATGTGTGGAGCCGTCTTTAAGGCGGCTCCACACATTCGGTATTCGGCGAACACCGAGCAACCACTCGCCGAATCCCGAGTAGTATGGATGAGTTGCTTGCTATTTGCCGAGTGACGAACATTCGGTACTCGCCCTACCCACCGTGTGTCGGTCTTTTGGACACATCAAAGGGAGCGGACATTCGCCGAACAGGCCAGCTGCTCGGGATTGGGCGAGAACTAGCTCGCTGCTCGGCGAATGCCGCATGTGTGGAGCCTCCTTAACGCGCCTCAAATTCGCTCTCGGTCCCACCTCGGCGAACACCCCTCTCTCCCGCTCCCGACTTAAGATGGCAGAGGAGAAGCGGTGTTGGAGCGGCGGCGGGAGCGAAGCGAGAGGGTTGTAGATGGGCGAGGGCGTAGGCAGTTGCGAGCCACGGAGCGGAAGCGGGGCGGGAGAATCGGCGCGTGGGCGATACGCCCCCGCTCTCCACTTCGCGATCACTCGCCGTCCGTTCTCCGTTCAGGTCTCACGCCCTTTCAAGTCCACCCTCCCATACCGCTCGCCCTTCTGCCCCTTCTCGCGACTGCCAACGCGCCCTTTCCCTGCCCCCGCAGGACTTTTCTCTTCGCTCACTCCCTCCTTGCTCGCTCCCGCCCGCCCACGCCCCTACTTTCTCCCCACCCGCGTGCCTCCCATTTTCCTGGGCTGCTCCACCCAAGATCTGTCCGGGCCCCAGTTGAGTCCCATTGTCCGTATTTGAACACCTCCCGCGTACGCCAGGAACTTGACTTCCGCCCGCTAACTTTTTCCCCCCCATTTCTATATTTGCTTCGTTCCTGTTTCTTCCCGTCGCTGTCCTACCCCCATCCCAGTCATTTCCCCGCCCCCGTCTTGTCATCGTACCTGTCTTCCACCCGTCACCGTCTTTTCTCCGTCCCGGTCTACAACACGTCTTTCTCGTTTCCTCATCCCCGTCTTTTCCCCGCTGATCCTCATGCCTCACCTCCCACGCTTACATTATCTCCCCGCTCGCTCGTGGCCAGCCTCTTCCTCCGCCGCTGCTCCTCCAGATGGAAAGAAATTCGATACCGCCGCCAAAGTACATTAATTTAGGGCCCCTATTAGCTCGTTCTTTGCGCGCGGGCGGCGCGTGGCGTTTCGCAGTTGTCGAGCGGGTGCGAACGCGCAGGTCTCGCCGCAGGACGCCGCTGCGAGGAATATCTGTGTTTCGCGAGGCGGCCGCTGCTGCGGGCGGCGCCCACACGCGTTGCACTATGCCCCCCTCCCCCTCCGCCGTAGTTCCGACCCGCTGGCACTGTGGGTCGCATTGGAAAGAAATGGGGACAAAAGCATCTCCTCTCAAGCATGGTTCATGAGTAGAACCCGGATTTTAATGACCTAAAAATTAGCGAAATATGCATTTATGATCTAAAACCTACATAAATATGTCCTTAAAAAATATGTCGCTATACAAGTTTATTTTTGTACACTTTTTCAGCCACATGACCACGAGTTCGACCCAACTCACTCCGTTCAAATTCATTTACATTTCAAATAAACCTTTATAGTATAATTGTTGAGTTTATTTGTGACAATATCATTTGATACATTGTCATGCGAGACACATTTTCAAGCTTTTTATTATTGTGCCCTTAAAAATATTACATATGTATGCATTTTGGGCAAAATTTGGCCAAAATATTACTTTTCACTAAAAACGGTCCTTAAAAATATGACAAATATATGCAAATTTGGCCAAAATATGACCTTTTATTAAAAAGGGTGTAAATATCACTTTATATGAACAATAAAAATACGTTTTTCTAATCGACAATACCTGGATTCCTGCATAAATTGTTTTAAAATTCACTCGAATGTTCAGAAAAAATACATGACTTGTCATAAAAATCCGGGCCTTATTCATGAGTGTGTATTTAGTTACTGAAGGTGGCTGAGGGTCTCGATGATGGCAGGATTTTTGACACTATCTACATAGCTAAGTTGAGTTTAGTCGCTGGCTGGGGGAGAATTCTAGCGGCAGGCTGCTCCCCCACCATCTTGTGCGATAAAAATATACACTATATTGACGGGACTAATGCCGATGGCAGTTGATGCACCCGGAATTACTAATCAGTCAATTAATTTTATTCTGAATTGGAAAGGAAATTCGCTTCTGTATTTTGTAGTGAGGGTCGTTCTTCAGGATGTGTGAGGCCACTCACTGGCGGGTGATTTTCTACGGTACTTTGTAACTACCTGAGTAAAGACATTATCGCTGGATGAAAGTTCTAAGAGCTCAGCCGCTCTGCTTGGATGATTTTGGTTTTCTTCCATTAGTTCTAGGCGGATGACGAAGCAGTACTTTAAAGAACGGACCACGGGCCATGCACAGTTCTTCCTATTGTCCAAAGTCAGAACTTTCTAGTCCTTTCTTCACTTTCCTATTGTCACATTTCAGAACTCTACATTATTGATGTTGATGTATTTCTGGCGAAACTTGAAAAATAAACTTTCACAAACGTATTCCTTCTTCACTGTTGTAATCAAAATTCAACTTTCTTGACATAGATAAGTGATTGTTTTTAAAATCATGAAAGTAAAGATAGTGTCGATTGCAATAGATATCCAAGTATGAAAGTAATAATTTTTACACAAAAATATAGTTAGAAAGGAGCGAGGACTAAGGTGAGAAAAGAGTCATAAGCACTTATTGGGACATATGAATTTCAAAACCAATAGGTTTTAACCCGGATAGGAACCCCGCTTCTAATGAATTTTCATGTTTACAAGATTTCTTTACAGTAATGGGCATGAAAATACGTCAATGTAAAATCAAACACAAATTACAGATCTTAAGTTTTGCACACGTGCTCGAATTATTAAACTGAAAAATTGGACTTTGTGATTTCAGCACCGTGTGACCAGGCTTGTAACAGTAAATTATGTTGACGCTTGTATGATAAAGAAGGCACGTGGGTTACGGGACAAGAAAACTGAACGAGGAAACTTGCCGTAACCCGTATGAATCGAGCGGGGTTTGAACCCCGACGGAGGTAGATAGTCCGCCAGCGGGTGTAACCTCACTTAAACAGTTTCGAAGTAATAAATTGACGGGTTGAGATCACTAGGTCATACGCTATATTTTGACAAAAATTGTGCTATTACCATCCATACGACATTTGGCCTTCTAGTTTGTGTCTCAGAAAATAATATTAAATTTTGACAAAAGAAATTGCTAAGAAATACAAAAAATATTTCGATGGTAGTGGTTCTATCTAACCTAGTAGTAGTATCTAACCTAGTAGTAGTTCTATCTAACCTAGTGGTTCAATTTATTACATTTTAACCAGTATATATTTGCTTTGCACAGTTGAATAATGATTACTTGTTAATTTGAATTTGGACAAAACAATTCTCCATTCTTCTTACAACAAATTTCTCACTGTTTCTTTCTCATAACTCATTGTCATTTCTCATTGTTCTATCTCGTTACCACAAAATATTTGCATTGCATATTTTGACTGATAACATTTAAAATTAAAATAGAATACGGCCATTACAAATAAATTAGCTATGAAAACAGAATACTTTTTCTTCTAATTTAAACTCGAGTCATGAAGAGGTCAATCACTGATCTGCTGGAACTCAAGCATAACGTAATTAATAAAGATTTTGAATAAATCGTTTAGTTTTTGACCGAATCGGTCCGCAAGATAATACATTAAAAAACTTACGGATTAATAAGCGCATCGTAGTATAGTAATACAGTTAATTTTGTTATAGAATTTAACTTTAGTGGTGGTTGCAGTTATCTTATGGTATTCCTTAATATGAAATATGATAAAATCAAACCACAACAATGAAAGTGTTAATATTTATTAAAACATTACTACTAAAGTCAACTTTCGAGAACATCTTTTCCATCTTGAATGGGTTACCCAAGGAAGGTGGATCACACTAAAAACAGGACCTAAGCTACGAGGCAGCTAGGAGGCCGCCATTTTACGTAATGTGAAAAGTGCCACCCTGTTTCCAGCACTTTGATTTGCTGTCTTTTTCTAGAATGGTCCACGTTGCTTGAGTAACCCATTGAAGTTAGGAAAGTGTTTCTGAAAGCTAATGTTTTAATAAATATTAAAACTTAGTTGTGATTTATTTCTTAATTCATATTATAGAAATTGTTTATAGTGGGGGGATGACACATTCGGCAATGTCTATGTAGTGTATGTCAATAAAGTGTAATAAGGTTTAGGGTTGTCTGCCCCCAAATGGGCTGCGACGTCGATGTAGATTCATCGAACATCGATAATTTTCTACAAACATCGATTTATTGATGCTAATGTTTTTTAACATCGACGTTTTGAGCTGCATATTTTTTACTTAGTTGATATTGTGGTTTTGAATGAAAAAATATAAAAATAAAAATTACAAAAATTTTTAGAAATCTATAATTTGAACATTCTTCCATAACAAATCAAAACCACAAAGAATGAAAAATAAGTTAGTTGAATTTTTGTTCATCAATATAGGGTATTATTTCTGTTTTATTCCGTAAGATAACCGTTTTATAAATTATTCTGAATTTTTTTATGATTTGGTTTTGCCAGCTAAATTTCAATTATTAACACGACCAGCGTAACATGAGAACGCCCTCATTTCTGCATGTAAATACTAATGTTAGAGGTTACTAAAATAGTTTTCCAAACATCAATATTTTTAATACATGAATGGTTTTGGATCAATGTATTTCGAATATTGATTACCAAAACTTGAACGTCGACATTTCGAAACATGAATGTTTTGTCATCGATGGTGCATCCCTTCCATTTTGCCCGAACATCAATTTTTAATATTTGAACGTCAACATTTCGAAACATGGATGTTTTGTCATGATGGCGCATCCCCTCCATTTTGCCCGAACATCAATTGTTAAAATTTGAACGTCGACATTTGAAACATCGTTGTTTTGTCGTCGCTGCCGCATGCCTTGCATTTTGCGGGAACATCAATTGTTAAAATTTGAACGTCGACATATGAAACATAGTTCTTTTGTCGTCGCTGCCGCATGCCTTGGATTTTGCCCGAACATCAATTGTTAAAATTTGAACGTCGACATTTGAAACCTCGTTGTTTTGTCGTCGCTGTCGCATGCCTTGCATTTTTCCCGAACATCAATTGTTAAAATTTGAACGTCGACATTTTGCCTTGCATTTTGCCCGAACATCAATTGTTAAAATTTGAACGTCGACATTTTGCCTTGCATTTTGCCCGAGCATCAATTGTTAAAATTGGAACGTTGACATTTGAAAACGTCGTGGTTTTGCCGTCGCTGTCGCATCCCTTCCATTTGCCCCGAGCATCAATTGTTAGAATTTGCACGTGGACATGTGGCCTCGCATTTGGCCCGCCGGCCGCGTCTTGCAAGCCACCGTGCGCGGCGCGTCATCAGCCATAAGCCTTCGCAGGGCGGCGCGGGGCGGCGCGGGGCGCCGCGCGCGCGCGCGCGTTCGATTTTTTCGAGTTGAAAGAGCGGCGCGCGCGGAGGGGCGGGCAGGACCCCTCCCGCGGGGGGGGGGGGAGCGCGCGAGAGACGCAGTGCGAGGGGGAGGTGCGTGCACGCGCCTACGCCCGCGGAGGTGGCGGTGGAGGCGGCGTTGTAGGCCGGAGGTACAGAGCTCTGAGTGATAGGCCGTGGGCGGGGGGTGGTAGTGGGTTTGGAGGCGGATGACGCGGAGGTGACGTGCAGCTGGAGCTGAGTCGGTATACAAGTTGAGGCGGTATATCTGTATACCAGTATTGGGGGCGATGATTCTGGCGCTGCCAGTGGCGGTTGAGTCCAAGGAGATGACGGTTGAGGCGGTAGCGGGAAAGGTTTATTTGTCCCCGATGACGTTTGCTTGGATGTATACCAGTACTGGGGGCGATGATTCTGGCGCTGCCAGTGGCCGTAGAGTCCAAGGAAGTGACGGTTGAGGCGGTAGCGGGAACGGTTGACTTGTCCGCGGTGACGTTTGGTCGGATGCAGTGTCGGTTGAGGAGGTACCAGTGACATGTGGGCGGTGTCGGAGATCGTTGAGGCGGGGCAGCTGCCGTTGATGGTGAAGGCAGGGCGGTGCGGGTGGCAACGGAAGCAGCAGGGTCCACAGCGACGTTCTGTCAACGGAGATGCTGGCGGCAATGGCGGTGTAGGCGGTGGTGGTGGGGGGGATGCGGCTCAATCATTGGCAGTGGAGGCTGTGGCGGTGGCTGAGGGGCGTAAGGGAAGGTGGAGGAGATTGTCAGTGGCGATGACTGTGGAGGCGGTTGTGACTAGTGATGGCAAATTCATACAACGATGTTTCGCTATATCGCTAAAGGGTTTTCGATGTCGATGGAAACATCGACGAAAAAACATCTATGTTTAAAACATCGATGTTTTAATTATAGACTAATAATCAGGCTATTTCCTATCCATTTTTAATTACAGTACGTAAAAGGGATATATTTTATGGTTCGATTACCAGCATGTTTGTAGTATGATGAAAATTATTACCAAATGTAAAGAATAAAATTAACAATAAATAACATCGTCTTTCGCTACTTTACCCTTTACTCGCTTCCGTTTATAAACCATTGAAATAAAACCACCCAAAATTCCCTCAGATTGCACAGGCGAAATGTGCAGCGTGATAAAGAGAATGTTGCAAAACAACGATTTTGCTGTGGATTGCTGCTACTATACAACGGGCTTAAACTCCTTTATTTAAAAAAAAAAAATTAAATATTTAAAAAACATCGATGTTTTTGCAAGAAAATATCGATGTGAAGAAAACATCGAAAGCAAAATATCGATGTTAATATATATCGATGTTTCTGGTCGAAAACATCGATGTCTTAAAAACATCAATGTGTTTTTGCCATCCCTACTTGTGACAGAAGACAGCTGAAGTTTTGCGCGCTGTGGCGGAGGCGGTCTGTTAGTATCGGAGGGGAATCTTCCATTGGTGGAGTCGATGGCATTGACAGTGATTGATGAGATGGCGGTGGCGATGCCAATTGGACAGCAGACAAAAGAGTAAGTTTTTTGCCTAGTGGCTGCTAGTCAGCTCTGATGATAGCTACGCGATCGAATAACACTTCCTCTATTAAAAATGAGAAACGTAAGCAACTTCAATTACTATTGAATTTCTGCACAATCGAGTATTAGAATATACATATTCGTGTATACTTGCCCTGGTTTCTTAAATTCCTCTCACACAGGGCCTGCATGTGCCATGTGATCCCTTGGAAGCAGCATAGAGAGAACTAATACGCTTTTCCCTTGCATCGTAGTCCGGGATCAGGTACCTTTAATATTTAGCTTTTCCGACCATATCTGGTGTATGGTGTTAATGAATGAGTAATGGGGATTCATGTAGAAGTAGACAGATAATAAACTATAAATTCAGTATTGTTAACCATCACAACTGGTTATCGATGGTTAGTAATTCCGAGAAACAACAATGTACATTATCTCTGTAAAACATGTTGGGAATAAATATTATTATTATTATTATTATTATTATTATTATTATTATTATTATTATTATTAATAATATTATTATTATTATTATTATTATTATTCATATGAATTCGATCTTCAATGTATAAAGCTCTAGCTCTCCAGATACCGTCCCGCCCCATCCGATTCACCTGTCCGTCCCAAATGACCTGCTCCACATTGACTTGTGGTAATTTTTGTGGTAAAGATTTGTGGTAGCATTTGTTGTAATATTTATCAGTAGAAATTACACCCCTGCTCTACTCTCTACCTCACCAGATAGCGACTCACGCTGCTCTGGCAAGTTTGCTCGAACATCGTTGGTATGGGCGGCTGTAAACAGATGCATTGTTGCATTCACACTGCACGTTTTCTTTAAAAATGCGGTCCTTACATTACTCAAAGCCTAATTGCGTTTCCATGATGAACCAAAGTGCATTCAATAGAAAATATTTTGGGCTTTTTGGACAATTTAATCTATTTCAGTGGATTTCCTTAGAGCTTTCGAGATATTTACGAAAAGGTGAAAGAGTGTATACTTAAATTTCCCTTTAGGAAAGGTATTTTTTACGTAATTTCACGTAGACACTAACTTTCCTCTTACTTTGAAGTACAGAATTTTATTAAGTTTGTATTAAAAGATTTTTATAAAACAAAGCACACAATCTTCTTTATATAAGAGAAAATAAAACCCGTTAAATACTCTATATATCCCACTAAATCTCTCTCTCTCTCTCTCTCTCTCTCTCTCTCTCTCTATATATATATATATATATATATATATATATATATATATATATATATATATATATATATATATATATAAAAGAAAGTCGTGTTAGGCAGTACAGCCCTGAAGAGGACCGCGATATGTCGGTCGAAACGTCGGCACCCCAGCCTTCGACGCGGCGTCACCCGGACAGCCCAGATCATGACTCTGGCCGCGGAAGCCTACGATATCATGAAAGTCGTGTTAGTTACACTATTTATAACTCAAGAACGGCTGTACCGATTTGGCTGAAAATTGGTGAGCAGGAAGCTTAGAGCCAGGAGACGGATATAGGATACTGTTTATCCCGTTCGACAGCGTTTCTGTGTGAGAACGCACGTTTTTGCACGTTTTCGCGTGATTTCGCATGTTAGCGGTCATTGTTGCCTGTTGTAACGTGCGCCTGATAATAAAACAAAACATGTCGTATATCACAAGATACTTAACTGAAGAGTGCAACCTATGCACCAAAATACAGGAACAATAATGAATGATTAATCTACTTAATTTTTATTTGTATTTTCTAATAAACAATTTAACTTAATAAATTCCAAAATCTGCTTATTTATTGCCTTTAACAGCCGGTCCCTATGATTACAGCTTTGTATTTCTCTCTTAAACAAAAATCAATTCCAAAAAAAACCGCTCTGCTACGTAATATATTTTTTAATTGTCTATTTAATATCAGAGCGTTTTTTTTTATTCTTCTTTGTTTGAGAGAAAAATACAAATCTGCAATTGCTTTATTACAACGAGTGCAACAACGATAGTACAGTTTCTCACAGTGAGTGCGACGCCAGAAAAAGATGGGACCGGCTGTTAAGGCGGAACAGAGTTCGCCGGGTCAGCTAGTACTCTTTATTTCAGTGAATATACCGCCAAAATCGGTTCAGACATTCCCGAGATTTGCCCGTAGAAACAGACAACAGATTGCTGTGGCAGGCTGGTGGGACAGTGGACACGCAGATCGCATTCTTTTGCTGCGGGTCCTTTCCAGAGACATCCGGGCCTGTCGTTAGCCCTTGCGTGCCAGTTGCGTGCCGCAGGACATGCTGGGATTAGGTCATGCAAGCGATAATTACAAATATTGAAATTTACTTTTTTATCTCTACAGCTGAATATTTAAGCAGCATAGATTCAAGACGCATCAAGGTCAATCCAAGTAAAAAAGTCACGCTCGAATTTACATCGGTGAAATCATGCTCTTTTCGGGCGACATTTCCTCCTAATTGCTTTCACCAACGACAGAAGTTATTCCATTTTTGCAGGGTCAATTGAAATAAGGGCTATTTTGTTTTACTTATATTTAATTGTTTTACTATGAAAATTTATTTAATAAATGTTTATGAAATAAACATTTACAGTCAACAACAGAAGCACAACTACTTTCGCAGCCAAATCATCTTTCCAGTCACACTGCGGGTGCTCGTGAATATTTGAGAGGAAACGACTTCTCGCTGAACCTTTTTCCGCTGTTCCATGTACGTTTTTAAACCGAAGAGGTGAAATCTGGGATAATTAACTGATAATTGCACAAGGAACAAAAAATTTACATAATTACAATTGAGGCGTTCGGGTGGAAACAGTGATAACTTACATTTCACGTTACTTACGAAATTGCAACGATCGTATTAGTAGAAGTGTGCAACACCTAACTAATGAAACATAAATTATGAATGTATTTTCATTGTCAATTTTCTGGATTCTAAAACCAACATGATATAAAGAGACCCCATGTTTCTTATTTACAAGATAATGTCTGCAATAAGATTTACGTCGTGTATATGAGACCTGAATCTTATCACAGAGGGGGCTATTGCACTCTCGGTCTCCCTCCGTAACCCAGGCGGTGCGACCTGTTGACATAACGAATGAATTTTCCTCCCAATTTGTTTTGCGCGGGCGTGACCCCAGTGGTCGTTTGGCGCCCGGAGGCCGTCGGGGGCCGGAGCTCCTCAGAGTAACTGTCTCTTGGCGGCGGGGGCGGCGGGGGAGGGCGACGCGAGCTGCAAGAATCGATTTGGCGGAGGGAGGGTCACTCGCGAGCAGCGTCTTCAGGGGCACAGTCGCCCCTCCCCTCTCCCGCTCCCTCTCTCTCTCCCGCCCCCCTGGCCGCGAGCGGAGGCACACGCCCGGCGGGCGGCGGAAGTAGGCCAGCGATCCGGAGGGCGAGGCGGTAAACGACCCGAGCGATCACGGCGAGGGACGCCTCCGCGCCGCCGAGGGAAATGTCGAAATTCAAAGTGATGCCTTACAATCACTACCCCTTCAGGCGCGACTTTCGCCACCGCCGTCAGCTGCTGCAGAGTGACTTTTAAATTTGCCCAAGTTACAATTCCGTTTTCATCTAGGTTAATATTACATATATTCTAAACTATTAAAGGAAAAATGACTAAAAAATTATAATATCTAGAGGAAAATATATTCTTTGATTTAATTTAATGAATATGATAACAAATAATATGCACATTAATGTAAAAAATAAATAAACCATACCTTGCCGTGAGCGATGTACTTCAAACAAAGAATAATACAAAAAGGTGGGTTTCCATGGAAAATTTTGCAACAATGTGATGTTTATTTTTTGTTATTGTTGTTGTCGCACACTACTCACGTCCTTAGACAAACTTCTGGTTTTAGTACGTCTGGTTAATTCATTTTGTCAATCCCGCCATTGTAATAGTACCACAGAAAATTCTATGTGAGCAACCACACAATCGTTCATAAAAAATTAATAGCTGATGAGAAAAACGTGAAATTCGGAATACAAGAAGCTAAGATACTACATTGAATTGCTAACTGGCGATCACTTCGCGAAATTTATGGAATAACCCTGGCGACGCTCCCAAAAGCATGAACGGCGTATGCCGTCGTACACACTAGACAATGATCTCGTGAGGGTCAACATATGTCGTCGTACACGCCTATTTCGTAAACGGCTATTCACCGTTTGAGGTAGCTCAGGGCAGCAACTCTTGACACCGCAGTGTCTCTGCCCGGAAAGTCCTTTGGTTCGAGAGCCGACGGTGGCGGATTTTCAACAATAGATTGACGATGTCTGTAGTAGAATTCAAGTACTTCTCAGAGAGCTGCTCTCTCTTTAAAACCAACGGTAAGAAAAGTTTTATACTAGGTGATTTGCCATGAAAAAATATTTTTAACGCGACATCTACCACAAATAACCTCCTTAAATCTCAGTATTTCTCAGTAAATCGTGTATGTACATATGATACACGATTTTTCCTTCCTCACTCTTGTAGCCTTTGTACGTTCACACCTTAACATGCACTACGCTACCACACATGTCGGGCTATCGATGGGTAACATAGAGCTTGTCCCGGCTATGGCGATACCCTGCTGACGGAGATATCTGGAGAGGAAAACTCCGAATCCGACATAAGAGTCTGATGTTCCATTCAAACGGGAAACAACATTGCCATCATCCAAGATTGAACTTTTTGCACTACATTTACTGAACCAATGACCGTAGTGGTTGATGCGATCGGAAAAAGACTAAAATCAACCGTACAATCATGGGTAAATGACGCTTAGAATAGTGAGATTTAAGAAGGTCATTTGTGGTAGTTGTGTTAAAAATCGTTTTTCATGGTAAATCACCTAGTAGCAAATTTTTCTTACCATTGGTTTTAGAGAGAGTTCATTAGGCATTATTTCCTGCTTACATTTTTGTGTCTCAGTCTCTCAGTACATATTAGTTCGACGATTTTACAACTGCCATGATTGGTTTCTTAGTTCTTGCCCACGCGTCCCCTATGACTCTCTGCAGAGTGACTCCTTAGGAAACGCCTTAGTGGCTCATTATGAGGAACGTAGCACTTCACCGATCAACATGGTATCCCTACTTCCTCTAACATCATTCCCATGAAGCCCGCAGTCTCATATCGGTCTGATTCAGGTCTATTCCGATAGAGCCTGTTGGTTAATGTAAGTTCTTTCTCATAATTTAGTAAATACAACATGATTTCAATGATTCGGTCAGTCAAGTATGACACTATACTACCACAAACAATATGAAGTGTGCATCATTTGCAGATTTTTACTTTCATATTTAGGAAAATCATTGTATGTCCATCTCCCGGTCCCACCGGTAGCGGTAGCTGAGTGCATCAACTGATGTCACTGCAGCGCCTCTGACCGGGAGGTCCTAGGTTCCGAGTCCCTGACGGCGGCAGGATTTTCGACACTAGCTTTTCAGCTAGGTCGAATTCAGTCGCTGTCTGGAGGATAATTTTAATGGCCGGCTGCTCTGATCGGTAGTTTTCCGTGGTTTCTCCGATCAACACCAGGCGAATGCCGGAGCAGTACCCTATCAAACGGGCCACGGACCGCGCGCGATCTATCCTTCCCATTCCTTGTCCTTTCCTCTCCCATTACACACACACACTTACACTAACATGCACTACACTACCACATATCCCGGGAGACCGGTCGGGAGCTGAGAGCTTGTCCCGGCTGGGGCGGTGCCCCGCTGGTGGGAGAGTCCTGGTTAGGGGGAAACCCCACTAGCCGACGGTAGGTCGGTGCCGGATCTCGCCATCCAGCCCCGCCCTGCCCCGCCCTGCCCCGCCCTGCCCCGCCCTGCCCCGCCCTGCCCCGCCCTGCCCCGCCCTGCCCCGCCCTGCCCTGCCCCGCCCTGCCCTGCCCCGCCCTGCCCCGCCCTGCCCCGCCCTGCCCCGCCCTGCCCCGCCCTGCCCCGCCCTGCCCCGCCCTGCCCCGCCCTGCCCCGCCCTGCCCCGCCCTGCCCCGCCCTGCCCCGCCCTGCCCCGCCCTGCCCCGCCCTGCCCCGCCCGGTGGCCGACACTCCTGCCGTGGAATTAGGCCGGGTAGCCGAAAGCGGAGAAGGGCTTGTGCACGGATCACCGATAACCGACCCATGTGATCGTACCCACGGCGAGGCGATCTTCAAGCGACAGTGGTGGATTATGGACGTAAAAAGAGAGGAATATATATCACAATTCAATCATTGGTTCAAATAAAATTATACTCTTAATAAACCATATCCATCAAAATTAAAAGAACACAAGTTTTAGTCAACAAAAACCAAAATATTTTGCGGTTCAAAAGATCTTGGGGGCGTGCCCCCCAAACACTTCAGAAACGTGAACAGCCAGCCAAACCACCCAACGTTTTCTACAATTAATGATATTAGATAAATAAAGCACATGATTAAACACAATAAATTAATTACATACTCTTCAACAAGACAAATAAAACTAACATTTATACCTAATTTTTCCTATATATATATATATATATATATATCTTCAATTTTTATAAATTTACTTATATAAATATAATGCTTATATAAATTTTCAGCATATGTGGCAACAGAATACGAGTTTATCTGACGAAAAACCATGCTTTTCGCTACAGCATTACAAGACGTAGTACACACAAAAGAAAACATGGTCTCTTGATTTCATTTGATTGATTGCCTGATTGATTTGATTACACCATTACAGTGCTTTGGTTGAGGCTTTCACGATGTACGATACACTGTTACTCTATTTCTCCAGCATCTCTAATATAGCCGACATGAAATCTCAGAAATAATATTTAAAGCTAAACAAATAAAATATACATCATATAATAATATTGACAGGTAAACAAAAGAATGCAGCGCTTCTTTAAGTTCTAACAAACAAAAATAAAATAAAAGCTTTGAGTAATAGGTGTATCACTTCGTATTTTCTTTCTCAGAACAATGCTAAACTAACAAAAAATGTATGTTGCAGCCTGCTTTTATTTCTCTCTCTCGGTGATTGTATTTTTTTCCTTAATGTGCATGCGAGAAATGTTCAAGCGTAGGAGACGAGTGCAAAATGATATTATTTTTCTCATTTCCGACTAATTTGCTTTGTGGTATTTGATATTTGATGAAATTTTCTCGAACACACTACGTCGTGTAACGTTGTGATTCAAGGAATGTTCCTGAAAAATGACAGCAAATACAAAACGTGTTTATTTTTGCTACAACTCGCTTCAAGAGAGAAAATGATTCATGAAAAATTCCATGCAACTATATAGAGTTCCAGGACTATTGCAGTGCACTTTCTCTGCTCTAAATAAGTACTGCGTAAACAAAAGTTTGTCAGTTTTTGATAAGAATTTATAATTTCTAAAAATCTATTCCCTACTTTGTTTTTATTCTATTATAATTATTTAAAGTTATTTCATATTATATTCCATATAGAACATATGAATACGAAGCAGAAGACTTGAGTCCAATTTTTATTCATTACGCTATCATGTAATAATCAAAGTGAACATAATTACTTATGTCTGATACTATTAAAATACAATGAAATAAGTTTAAATGGTCATACCTGACAGTTTGCGACCTCTTCCAAATTATATTTATCAAATTATTTCTATATCTATTCGAAAAATTAAAAACCTAATATGTTCATTCGATTATTATCGCCCAGTTTGCCTCGTTTTATTTTCTCGACCAGCTCACAATATAACTACTTCGAGGAAAAGAACGACAACTTTCTTGTGGGCTGGTCAAAACTCTTCGCGTACGGATTTCAGGATTGCATTTCTAAAAACACATCCAAATACAGAAAATTATCTTGCACTACCTACTTTAGTGAAAAGCAGCTATATTTGTCTTTTCCGACACAATAACATAAACTGTTAGTGTATAAATTTGTCTTTTAAGAATTTAATACTTATTAAGGGGAGTCAGAAAGCTATATCTCTCCCGTGCTAATTTGGCTGTAAATTTGACCCATTATCTCAGAAACTATGTACGCTAGTGCTGTGAAACATTAGGAGCAGCTTGTTAAAGTGTTTTAAATAATTGCTACTATATTTACATCTTTTAAACGGTTTTTGTAATTTATAGAAAATTTGAAGTAAAATTTTTACTATCTTTTTTTCTATTATTTTACGCGGAAATCCCAATGTATGAAACATGCTGAAAATTGTTTGGTTCCATGTGTTTATTATTATTTTATAAATATCCTTCAAAAAATTTTAAGTTATTACTTGAGTAGTTTCTGAGAAAACGGGACAAATATCTTCAAAAATGTCATTTTTTAGAAAGCAGCATTTAAGTTAAATTTATGTCAAACACGCTCTTTTTCACCTTTCCTCTTAGTGACAACCAGCTTCTTAGTTTTATTATTTTTCCTAACTATAAAGTAAATAATAATTATTTAGCCATAACCTAAATTATTATTATTATTATTATTTACGTTATTTTCAGCAGAGAAGTTATTTTTCAGTTGCCAATTTCCTTTTTAAAGCATTTTGAAGCGAATCACTGGTAGTAATGTTTAATGGTGGTTGATTGTCATTTACAGGTAAATTAACCTTATTTCCATCATTTTTGACGCTTTATTATATTGATTGCCACGAAACGAACGTTTCATAAAAACAATTTTACTTCTTGTCATGAGTACCATAAGAAGCCAACTTTAACGCACGACGAACAATATGGATCAACTCTGCAATCACAAGTAAACAAAACATGTTTCCCGCAAAAAATAATGGATGAGAAAGCTTTGCGTTGGAAGCAACATTAAGTAATGAACTTTTCTCTATCTTTTAGTGAAAACCATGTCCTTCTAGATGAATTCGTTCAAAAGATATACCGTACATAAGGCACTCCTAATCTATATGACTGCCATTTTGACATATGCAGATGAAGGAACAAAGAAACGAAAAATGTTAAAAATGTGAATTTTACCATGATGTATACATCGTTTTATTCGGAAAATTAAGTATTTTGAAAATTTTAAAATCCCAAAAACGGCAAAAATTCAGATTTTTGTATTATGACTCCCCTTAAACTGCATACTATTTCAACTTTTAAAACATGAAGTTTATGAATTATCGAATTTTCTGTAAACAAATATTACAACATGAAATTCATATGCAGTGCACTGACAAATAAACCTGACGAAAAAATATAATTTATAAAAGAAAAGTTAATTTGTCATTCACACATTGTCTCAAATTAACATTCATTCATACGTGGATTAGTTTTATACTATGTAAGGCCTTGCTTCTAAACTAGTTTTCCATTTTTAACATTGAACATATCTTTCCTATACTATATTGCAAAATTTCCTTTTCATGCAGTTAATAAAATGTCTTTTCGCTTCTCTTATTCAGAACTGGTCTGCGTCCTTGACCGTTGGTATGTTCAATGTCCATTCCATTCCATATTATTCTTCCCCGGCCATATCACCATCCACGTATATTATACACTCTGTTCAATACCGACGTTTCTTCTTCACGTTAATATAATTTACTTATAGCACTTTAAACAAATCCTTCAACTACACCTGATTATTATTTTATAACTGTCCGACTGAATTAACAATACCTCGTTACACAATAAATTAATTTTCATTCAAAATTCATTGTTTCTACGACTTGTGCATGTCTACCGCGGACTCCCACTGGCCTTCTCTTCTTGCGTCTCCACGTTTTGCGATAATACCAGTCACAATTAATTTGTTAGAAGCTAAAATAATCTAACTCATAATTAGTCTCAAACTAAAAGCATCTATTTTGGACAGTCTCGTCTGTTTCTACAAATACATTCTTCTTTTATAAAACTCATTGTATTCTATCGTATAGAAATCTGCAGTAACAGCGATTTAAAGTTTCCATAATTTATTTAACTAGTTTACAATAAAATTTCTCATTCCATATTATTTATTTACGTCAAATCGGTCTGCATATCATCCATTCAATTCACCTTTGTTTATTACTGTTTCGTTTTATTCATTGTTTCCTTTCTTGTTTTATGTGGGGTCCTCACGTTGGAAGATAAGATTTCTTACGCCGTGGGAGTTCCGGAGCAGCGAAAGTTGGCTGTTCTGAAACGGGACATGCGAATATTGAAGCTTCTTTCTCCCTCATCGCATAACACCACGTGTGTTGTAAACAGTGACGCATTTAGCATGTCTTGAATAGTCGGAGCATCATTTATGAGAAATTGCGGATTAACATAAAGAAATATTTGCGTTTTTTAGTCAATATCAAAGCTGTTTAATGGCTTTTATATTTTTCCAGTCATTCCAGGTATCTAACGAAACCTTTGAGACCTCTCTTGTAGTAATAAGCTGCTTAGTTGTTCGTCAATTTACGCGTGCTTTATTTGAAATTATTAATATAAATTAGCTGTTATAATTGTTATGTTACATCTGATGAGGGATCTATAAAAGCACGTAAAATGTTGGTTTTTACAATTTAGAAAAGTTCACATAAAAATAGTTATTGGATAACATTTGAGTAATTGTCATTGATCCATAGGATATTTAAAAAATAATGTATATTAAGTGACAATCGATATTGGATATATTTTACCTTAGAAAATCCAAGAACTATGAAATCTCCAAAAGCATATAAAGCAATACATACTTTTATTTTATTTCTTTTTCAAAATACACGATTAAAAAGGTCAAGAATTTAGTTCACTACATTATCTTCATTACATTTTTTTATATATTCCAATTGGATGGTAATGGTACAACACACATGGATGAATTTAGAAAGTATTTTAGTGCGTGCCATTTTTAGTTCGGACCCCATAAATATTATGAAAGCCATTTGCTTAAAATTTTAAAAAGTGAGAAAATGTGTGAAAATGAATGGAAATAATGAAAATTATTCTTTGGCTGAGGTGGAATCAAAACGTGATTATTTTTTTGTGTAGTTTAATTAAGAATATAAAAAAATATTGGGTTTTGTTGGGCTATTATATACACAAAGCCAACATTTCGTTGCAATCCTTGTATTTGACCCTCATATCCGTCCCTGGATTCCCCACTGCAATGCTGGTTTTCACTTCATCTGAAAGTGTTGTCGCTCTGACTGGGCGATCCTAAGGGCTGAGCCCCCATGTTGGCGAATTTTCCTCCCTAGGTAGATTGCTAGGTCGAATACAACCACTGTGTGGAGGAGATGTTTAAGTGTCTGCTGCTCAGATCAATATCCTCCGTTTGATACCTTTCTAATACCGCAGCATTATTTTGACAGAGCAGCCTCGGACCGCGCGATCTATCCGTCCTCATCTTTGATATCTTCTCTCTCCTCCCCACTTCCACAAAAACCACGCTATCACACATGAGAGATCAGGCGAAAATTTAGAACGTGCCTAGGTTGTGGTGTGGGTTGTCGCCGGATCTCCCTATCCAGTAGGGGAGGAGCACTGCCAGTTCCTGGGATGTAACACACACTCAACTTTCGGGATTACAGCAATTGATGCGACCAGAAACAAAATAATCAATCACTTCATCTGAATAGTGTTAGGGGATCAAAAAACTAGGATTGAAAAATAAGGCTTTTCTTCCTTAGGGGCCATCCATAAATTATGTGAGGTCTTTATGGGGGGGGGGGAAATATCAAGTTTTTCGCTAAAAATAGTGCTAAATTGCGAGAAAACTGAGACAATTGAAGTAAAACATGGTTCTATACTAAAATATGGCTAAATCTTGCACAATATTTTTTATAGCGGTTATGTGAATGCTACAATAAGTAGCAAAGTATACCAAGAAAAAGAATCTAACAAAAATTACCAAACGTTTTATCATTAATGTGATAAATCTCATTGCCTGCATTTTTACAGAAAGTTTGAAGAAAAATTAACAAGTGTTTTTGAGAAGTGCATAAATATTCATTGTGAATATGAAGTGCATTCATATTCTCACGTGAGATTAGAGGGGGAGGGGGACGAGCCAAATGTCACATCTCACCAAGGACGGAGGGGAGTCGAAAAATCGCCAAAATCACGTCATTTAATGTATGGACGGCCCCTTAGTCCTGTTTTGGAACAGAAGTCCTCCCCGGCGCACTGAGTTTTTTTCTTTGAAGTTCTCGCCGAGAGTAGACTCCCACATGCCGCGCCGCCTGCCCTGCTGGCTGAGTCGCTGAGGAATGCGCTGGCAGGTGCGCCACGCATAGATGAGCACAAAGGCACAGGGGAAAGGGTTGCGCCTCGGCAAAGGGGGCGAGACGAGCACATCCTACCCTCCCCCTCGTGTGAGTGTAGAGTACCTGCTACGACGCACTGTAATGTAGATCATTTTATAGTTCAAGTTCTTATTTTATAAGACGAATGCGTTGAAATGTTTTGCATCCCAGATATGAATGTAAAATATCCCCTCCGTTTTCTTTAAATTGTTCACAATTGAGGCATTCGGGTATTCGAGGATTTCTGACATTTTACAAAAGTAAAATTATTGACTTACCACGGCTCTCTTGTAAATAAGAAACATGGGGTCTCTTTATATCATGTTAGTTTTAGAATCCAGAAAATTGACAATGAAAATACATTCACTATTTATGTTTCATTAGTTATGTGTAGCACACTTACACTAATACGATCGTTGCAATTTCGTTCGTAACGTGAAATGTCAGTAATCACTATTTCCACCCGAACGCCTACATTGTAATTATGTAAATGTAAATATTTGTAAATTAAATGTAAATAAATGAAAATTAAATGGTTAGGCGGAAGAGCAGGCCTTATGGCCTGAGCCTCGCCAGTAATAAAGACATTATTATTATTATTATTATTATTATTATTATTATTACTATTATTATTATTATTATAAATGTGCCTGGCGGGAAGTACATATTGAGATAATTTGAAATATTGTTATTAATAAACTACGATTGTTACTAGGATATGATTGCATAGGTTTCCGCGGCCGGAGTTTGTATTTCCTAGGCTATCCTAATTTCCTAGATCACCGCCATCTCCCGAGAGAGAGAGAGAGAGAGAGAGAGAGAGAGAGAGAGAGAGAGAGAGAGAGAGAGAAGGCACTACACTTACGGGACTAATGACCAAAGCAGTTGACGCGCCCGGAAACACGAACAAATCAAGAAATCAAAAAATCACCCTTCTGGTCCTCAATTTACGAGCACCGTAAATGCTAAGATCTTAATCAGTACCTTAAACGGTCACGACAGCTCATTGATGCTTCTTGAACTCCGACACGGGGATACAACCCCTGTCGAGCGGCGGCAGATTTTGGTGAAACAAAAATGTACACCAAGCCGTGTCTTTGATTGATTGATCGATTGATAGTGATTTCGGGCGCGTCAAATACTGAGGTCAATAGTTCCGAAAATTTAGTGCATGTTTTGTCATCGGGAGTTGGCGGTGTTCTTCCCCCATTTGATGGCGTGATCCTGCACCGACCTACGGTCGACTATCGGGGGTTTCCTCAGCCAGGTATCTCCCACCAGCGGGGCACCACCCCAGCCGGGACAAGTTCTAAGTCCCAGACCGGTCTCCCGGGATATGTGGTAGTGTGGTGCATGTTAGTGTAAGTGTGTGTGTGTAAGGGGAGGGGATAGAACAAGGAAGTGGAAGTACAGATCGCGCGCGGTCCGTGGCCCGTTTGGTAGTGTACTGCTCCAGCATTCGCCTGGTGTTGAGCGGAGAAACTACGGAAAACTACCGATCAGAGCAGCCGACCGCTAGAATTCTCCTCCAGACAGCGACTGAATTCGACCTAGCTGAAAAGCTAGTGTCGAAAGTCCTGCCGGCGTCGGGACTCAAACCTAGGACCTCACGGTCAGAGGCACTGCAGAGGCATCAGTTGTGCCGTGTCGTGATTGCGGAAAAACCTCAGTATCATTTGGACATTTTCTGCTAAATTAATCTGGGAAATGTTAGCGCCACATGAGAGGCTGAGCGAGTGCTCCGTAGGTGCGGAGACAGCAGCTGAGGCCGTGCTAGTTCACCACCCACTACTTCCAACGCAAAACTCTATGGACATGAAATTAGCTTTCCACCCCTTTGTGACTCTCGGGCAAGGAGGATTCGGTTTCATCACCAGTTGAGGATACCGGATTCGAAATATTGGAAGTTCGGTACTGGTTTGATAGTGATGTACATTATACAATAATTGTGATGTTGGTAAACCCTGAGTTTTGTTATTTCACGGCCTTCGGAGTTCCTTCTTGCTGTCCTCTGTGCTGCGAGGTTTTGTTTTATCGCCGGTCCTGTGCCCCGGTTCTCCGGTACATCAATGGTCAAATGAAAAATGATAGTTTCCGACTCGTTTGTCGTGCTAGTCGGTCAGTATTACTTTTCCTCAATTCCCTTTTCGCGAATTCGCGCGGTATATCTCGAGGCGTACAATTGCCATTTCTGCGTTACTTGCAAACGAGCGCGTCGTAATGTGCAATATTGGTTGTGTTCATGAATCTCGAACTTCCAATCACTATGGTATTCTCCGTGTGTTAGTGTAATGAGACATTCTGAATTGAGGAATGTTTAATTAATATTTATCCTGGGTCACTCCTCATAACCTAAACATTTTTTCAGCCAGCTGTACAGTCCAGTAATTACACGCATAATTGGGAATTAACATGGGACCTAAACCCATTTTTTTGTATCGCGCAATATGGTAAAAATTTTATCAGTGCTTACCTACTAAAAACTACCCTACGTGCCCCAAGTAGTTTATACTCTCACTATTAAGCACAATATTCGATGAAAAATATCATTAATAAAAATTAATTCTGTTATCATGTTTTCAGGTTCATGTTATTCTAGGTTATATGACATTACTTTCTATTACGTTGTTTCCATAACTGTAAAAACCAGATAACGAACGGTTCGACAATCTCTTATTATCCTAAGGGCAAACAATTTAGGAAGTTCATTAGAATCAAATATACAAATGTTTGGCATACCTTTCATAGAAAATATACTGAAATGCTCACATATCCCTTATTATCATAAGAGATTCACATATTATCATGCACATCACATATTATCATCTAGAAAGTTTTATTGAAGGAAAATAACGTAGAGTTTTGAATTAGAATGTCGTATATATGATTTTGCAAGTTTTATTGTATAGCTTTAAATTACGAATTCCGTTTTAAATTTGGCGTGAAACTTCTTTTGCAAAATATTCTCAGCTACTGACAATTTTAACAGAGTTTTTACACAGCGTAAAACATTAATAATCATCAATTTCCACAAAGTCTTATAAGTTTAAAGCATTTTTCTCGATTTCGTTTTAAGACGTTTCGTCATTTTAAGATGTATCGTAGGTTTGGATGGTCTCACAGAGGCAGCATCAAACAGTACCTCTAAATTCGCAGGATGAAACATTCATCCTTTGGAGTCTCTGGAGTCCTTTGGAGTCTTGGAGTGGAATCTTCATCCTTTGGAGTCTCACCAATATTGATATTTAATTTTTTGCTAATGGTACTGGTCTAGCGATAGCTACTCTGCTCTTCCAAGTTGGAACAACTTACATTAACGTAACGTTTATCGCACACTCAGCATGGCTCAATAAACCACGTGTAATATGGTTTTTCGATATTTTCATAACGTAATGTTGGAGTTCATGTGTGGGCATAAGCTTTCTAACTCGCTTTTTAGCGAGTACGCTATTTATCTTTATGCTATAAAAAACCTTCGATAATAGAATCTGTTTCAGCTTAGCGTGACACTTCCGGAAAGTATTGTGACGTACTAGGGTGAAAAACACAGACGACTGTTCTGATTGATATATACAATATATTTACAGAATATTTACAATTAATGTACAATGATTATAATACAAAAATCTAACCCCTTAGCAACCTTTCAGTTCTCTTAGCCGCGAAACCCCGCGACCGTCCCCTAGGCCTCGCCCAGAACCACTGCTTCGGAAGCAGCAAAAAGCAACGCGAGGTGCGAAGCTGTCGGACATAGAGTCACGTAACTACACCAGTTACATGGCTTGTCGCCAAACCGATCTTCGACCCGAAGATCACGTGTAATGATAGCACTGGAGATACTTCTCGTCTTTCGACACCCAGCGTATCCTGCGAGGCGTCTGTCGGC
This sequence comes from Teleogryllus occipitalis, assembly GCA_011170035.1. NCBI lineage: Eukaryota > Metazoa > Arthropoda > Insecta > Orthoptera > Gryllidae > Teleogryllus > Teleogryllus occipitalis. The sequence goes on along the minus strand of BLKR01000871.1, from coordinate 71,530 downwards.
GCGGCCTTAAATATCCGACGGCTCGCCCCCACCCTACAAGCAGCGGGCGTCATACGGCTCGCGGGCCAGCCTTTCCAGAGCTGCAACCGACATCTCTTAAACTCGCCTCCGCGCGCGTCCTTTTCAAGGAAATTCCAGCCGGGATTCCTAAGGGCTTTTCCAACCGGCGCGGCGTGGCGCCGCCGCTCTCCACCCCCATCCACATCCGGCTTAGCGCGGGTTTACCCGGAGCGGCCCGACGCACCGGCGCCGGACCAGGCGACGCTACAGTATGTTCCTGTTAAAAATGTATTGACAGGAATTATGCTTTGCAATTTTGTAATAAAAAGAAACTTGAAACGTAATTCAGTTGCTTTGTCGTCAAACCGGACAGAAATTTGCTCGATAAAGCACGGATAAAAATATTTTTAAATTATTTTATTACAAAAATTAGATTTAGTTATTATGATGCTGATGAATCAAGTATCGATTAACTGTATGCCACAAACGCGTTATAGAAAATTACAGCATTTCACGACTTTACCATCTCCAAAACAAGATTTGTTGTTTAGCATTCGTCGTAATCTAGAAGGATATTCGGCTAAAGGATAAGGATAAGGATATTCGGCTAAGAATATTCGTAATCTAGAAGGATATTCGGCCAATACGCGATAATAATTTTTTCGAGAACTCTTTTAGAAAGACAAAAATCAGCTCCTTACCAATTGACCGGAACACGTTTAAAGTCTCTTTGCTCAGTTGTCTTGTATATGTCTTACGTATTTGCTCCCATCTTCAAGATAAGTTGTAATAGGTTAGGTGACCTTCCCGCCGGTAACAGTGAAAGGCATGTGACACCAGGACAGTCATGTTCGGTGGTGTTCCTTATGGCCCTTGGCACCCGGCGAAGCGATTCCTTGGTCCCTCCACCGGCCAAATATCGTCAGTGCAAATTTAGTAAATTTGTGCCGAAAACATGGACCGGTGAGCCACTTTGGTGGTAACTAGCGAGGTAGCCACGCCTGGAAGTTAGCACGACACACGCGCGAAGAAGTTATATAACCACCTAAGCAGTGTATGCACTACACTATCACACATACCGGGAGACCGGTTGGGAACTTAGAGCTTGTCCCAGCTGGGGCGGTGCCCTGCTGGTGGGAGAGTCCTGGTTAGGGGGAAAGCCCGCTAGCCGACGGTAGGTCGGCGCCGGATCTCACCATCCAGCGGGGGAAGATCACCGCCACCTACCAATGAAAAAACATGCACTACACTTCCGGGTCTAATGACCTCAGTAGTTGACGCGCCCGGAATCCAACCGACCTAAGCAGTGGTTTCTGGGAAGAATCGAAGAGTTTAAAAATGTACTAAAGAACTCGTACTAGGTTAGGTATAGACGTTTAAACTTGACAGGGCAAAAGTTTCTCATCTATTGGACAACTTATTGAAAATACTACAATTTTTCTCATTATTTGGCATTCACCGGGAATTTACCAGATGGAATAAAGAAGATCAGATCAGCGAACTCAAGAATTCCCGTCCAGACAGTGGTACGCCTCGGTACAGTTATTTCTCTGGGGTCGAAAATTCACTTCCCCCAGGACTCGAAGCGAGGACCTCCTGGTGAACGAACTTCAGTAGCAAAACCAAACGCTAATACAACTTGCAATGAAACAGTAATAAACAATTAATTTCTTATTTGTCTCGAGATCTCGGGGAAACAAGGAAGCGAAAAAATGATTTGCAGTCTTTTATGCCTCATTCACAATGCAAACTTAAACGTAACGTAAGCCGTAAACTTATGCAGTAAACTTTTCACGTAGAAACGATCATTCACAATGGCAAACGTAAGCTGGAACGTAGGTTTTGCCTGAACCAATCAGAATTCAACATATCGATCAATTCGTTTCTAGCATTTTTTTCGACTCTCCTATCGATTTCGCCTTTTGCATCTGCATTATCGAAGGTCACAATTTTGTTTGCCATTTCGAACCAACACTTCGCAACTCGTACCAAAACTCCACAAACTTCTCTGCTCTTCCTTTCGACTATACACACCAATACACACGCATAAACAAGAATCGATCTGGAGTCGACCTTCCTTCTCGCGGATTTTGTTGTGCATTTGTTTTTTTCATGCTGTTCTCTGATTGGTCTTCGGTAGAATTTCGACGTAAACTTAAACGTAGAAGCTTGGAGCTTGCGAGCTCTTAAGTTTACGTCTTACGACTACGTTTACGTAAAGGCATTGTGAATGATCTCGCTATATAACCCATTTCTAGGTTTTGCGGCGACGTTACGGTTACGTTTAAGTTTGCATTGTGAATGAGGCCTTAGGCGCTAAGTATTTTCCCATTGCCGGATTGGTATAAAGAGTGGTATGTAATTCTTGACACGGAGATAAAGTCTAAGAGTCGCTAAAGAAAACAGTTTTTGTCTGTTTTACATTTTGGAATTCAAGGCATTATTACATGTAAAAAAATAGGGAATTTCCTACCGAAAGAGTCATTGCGTTCCTAGTGCTTCATGGTGCGGGACTCCACCAGCCTTTGCTTTATAACTAGGGAGCGGATATGAATGAAATGTGATTTTTTTCTTTTCACTTTAGAAAAATGCCGTTTAGTATAGACATTCATTTTATGTTATGACAAAGGAAATTACCCATTTTTATACGTATTTTTCGTATTTTTCGGCGATTTCGACTATTAAGTCATTTTATACCATTTTCCATCATTATTAATGCATTTTCGCTGATTTCATTTATTTTAATATCATTTTAATAGTACTTACTTCAAATAATATTCGCTCAGAAGTTGTAGTGTCAACCATTGTGCGTATGTAATCTGTGATTTCTGTGACGCCTGGCAGTGCCGTTGGCGGTTCAGCCGATTTCGGGATAACTGAAGGCACAGATTTCCAGGTCAAGAACAGTCCAAACCAAAAGTTTGAAAGATCAGTTTACTTGAACAACTAGAAGAAACCTCGATTACTACAGTAACGTATCCAACCACTTGAGTTGTTCTGCCGAACTGGTTTTGATCATATTTTTTACGTCATTTTCGTTTGCTTCGATGTAATTTTTAACACATTTTATGAGCATTTTATTGATAATTTTTGACTATGTTTATAGTCATCAAACTCCTTCCCCTCTTTATAACTATAGGAACGAAATATGCAGTGCAGAAATTTAGATTTTTCGGACATTTTTCAAACAAAACTGGTACATTTTTCAAACAAATCCGGTACATTTTTCGACAAATCTGTAACCACTTAAAAACATCCAGGACAAAAATCTGTCGAATTTGTTGGATTAAATATACCACGTAACCAAGAATGCTGGATTCTATGACACAGGCATGCTTTGTGGTTGCAGAAGAAAGAGGTATATAAGGAACCCAACTCACGTCCTGATATATGCAACACTCAGTGTTTCCGGAAATAAAACAGAGAGCGACAAAAGTTTTAGATGTCACTCTTAATACTAGTGTTAATTACCATATTGACTTATTTCACATACCTTTTAATATCGATCTGTACAGAGATAGCAATAGTTGAAAAAAAAACATGAACAGTTGTATTTATAGTCTTCGGGTCATGTTACTAATGAGGTTATGAAATAATCATAAAAATTCTGAACACTTGCAGATTTTAATGTTTTTCATTGTTAGGACATTTATTTAACGAAGGGAAGCGGAAGACAAAGTTTTTGAGGGAATTCCAGCAAATGGAACCAAAAAGAAAGAACATTTTAAAGATAACTGAAATGCTCGACTGCTTACGTCTGCATAGCTGATACATTAACTGCTCACAGTTACCAGGGAGGAGTTCACGGAAAGGTGCTGCATAGAAACGAGTACGCCAACATAAACGAGTACGACATATTTGTCGTACACGTTTCAGAACGTTAGATTTGCTAAAAACTCTCTAATAAAACAGCAAGTCTCTCCGATTGGTACCGCCTCCAAATCACTGTAGCATTTGGATTCGGAAGCCGCAGCAAGGCGTGCAGTCACACCAAACAACCTCCTCTTTCTTCCCCTTCTTCCCCCCTCCCCCTCCCCCCTCGTCAAAGGGCGCGGGAGCGAGCGAGAGCGAGGGCGAGGGCTAACCGCCTGGGCCCCTTTTTTTTCCGTCGCCGCTTCCTTTGTGTGCCCTCTGGCGAGACACCTTCCACCCGCCCTTCCTCCTTCCCTTCCCGCGCCCTTCAAGAGGCCCTTCGCGGTCGCGCGCCGGCCACCGCGCCCTCCGCAGCCCTGAAAAGACCTCGAGCAGCGCAACTGGAAGAGTTATTTACGAACTGACTATAGAGCGATTTGCCTAGGGATGAGCCTAAGTGACAGCTAGTGCTGGCAACATAACTGAAGGTTCTGTGGTCGTTGTGCCCTTGAGCCCATTAGACTCCCTTTCCGCATTCGTTCGTTTGCAGTTGGCTAACTTGTAAATGGCTTCGACACTTCCTTTTGTGGTGACATCGTCCAACAAAAATATAGTGCGCCGCGAGAAATAATTGAAATTAGGAAGTGCAGTGTTATGTGCTCTTCTGTAAAAATTCTTTTTTTCTTCATATATTACATTGAATTTACTTTTTGTGTGATAAATATTATGTTTATTTTAAAACCGAGACTTGAATGCGAGATGCGTACCGATGCACGTGGTTCCGGCCTTTGTGTGGCGTGTTGTGATTGAGAGCTTTCTATTTACATTCGTGACAGTTTTCGTTTACTGTTTGTGAGAGCATGTTAAGACATTTTCCACATATGTAATTAAATTTAAATATTTCCCGGACTCGCGTACGTGTATATACCTCGAAACTGTTAGACTTCTGCATAGGGATGTTTTCACAGGAGCCATAACCCAGCCACTATGAAGAGGCGAACAGCTGTCGCGGCGGAGGGATACTTCTCTGAAATACATGTGATGTTCACTTGTTTAGCGAACTGTCACTTTGGCTCATCCTTATAAAAATCGTTCTATAGAACAGAAGTGAGACTTTGGCATACGAATGGAATGTTGACAGACGAGGCGTCGATAGGAGCCGTAGAATTTTGAAGTTAGTTCGCCAAAGACACCTTAATACGAGTTGTGTTCTTATGTTTTTTGCACGAGTCCGTGGCGAATTACCAGAATATTCTCTTAGAATATACTTTTGAATACTCCAAAATATACTACTCTACTCAATAATATGCTCTTGGAATCAGTCCCAACATCCGAAAAAGTTATTTACGAACTGACTAGAACAGAAGTAAGGAATGAATGTACGGCGAATGAACTGTACGGCGAATGAACTGGCGTACGAATGAAATGTTGGGGACGAGGCGTCGGTAGGAGGCCCGGCATTTTAAAATAAGTACGCCAAAGCCACCTTAATACGAGTTGTTTTTGCACGAATTTGCGTTTTAGAAGAATTTACTCTTGGCATCATTCACAACATGGGAGGTGGCAGCCATATTGATGAAGTAATAGTGTTGCTTTAGTATTTTGTTTACATTGTGGTACGCCGTCTTTTATTACTGCGGTCTGCAAAATGCTATGTAGCTGTGCGCGTTCCGCAAAGTAACACTTTCCAGTACATAAAACAATGAACGGAAATAGCTATTTCCTTTCACTGTTCGTATATTAGAAACTTTAACTGTGGATTGAAAAGTACGTAACTAAAATTATAGAAACAGATATGAGGTGTTGTTTTGTCGAAGGTTTTTTGGCAGAAAGCATTTTCGGTCGCATTGCGGCCATCTTCGGTACAATTCAGGACAAGAGAGCCTGTCCAAATCTCTCTAAACCGAGGCTGCCAACCGCCTGAAAATTGCACTGAAAATGGGCGAAATGCGACCGAAAAAGCTTTCTGCCAAAATAAATACCTACGACAAAGCAATGCCTCATATCTATTTCTATAATGATGTGAGTGTTGTAAATACTATACCATTTCCTACCACTTAATTAAAAGTTCCTATTTCCATTTCTTCTTTCTATTTTGACAACTTGTTCTACTTTCTTTTCTTTCGCGTTATTATGCTCTAAAAACTATTATGAAAAATATAATTATATAATAATAATAATAATAATAATAATAATAATAATAATAATAATAATAATAATAATAATAAAAACCTCATAAATGTTATTCATGTGGAATGGATCTAAACGATGCATTCCTCCATTATAAAATTTAATGTTGTAAAGATAATTCTTTTGCACATTCAAATAAAAAATGATGGCATGCGTTTAAATCATAGGTTTTATGTTATTTTAAAGACAATAATTGTGGTTGACATGTAATCAACTCCTCACAACGTCTGACGTTCCTGGTATCTTAATATTCAATTTTCATGGAGATCAAGACTGAATTCGTAGCAAAGATTCTAAGCCAGTTGCTTCGAAACCCCTAGCTCAAACGTGTATTTCATATTTGATTATTCATAACATTGAAAATATTAATAAAAGTGACTTAAAACTACAATGACTGTCTTTAATATGGCTCACTCGTTTCTCACTCATGTTTATTTGTTTGTTGTTATAGAATATAGCAACTTTTCGAAGAAAGTTACTTTTTCACACCGGCAAACTTGTTGCCATTACAACCAGTTCAAGTGTTTGGATAATTTTAACGTCATAAATAAATCCGACACTGGCGTACTCATATAATGAGAACTTTCCCCAAATTAAGGCGAGTTCGCTTTAATTACAATTATGGATGAGCATGGAGTAACCACTAATCCCGGATGACTACAGAGCCTCTTTGTGTCCTACTTTTCAAGCAGAAACGCTAAAAGAAATATTTGATGCGAATTTAAATCAAATCATAGTCCCAAACATCATCCTTCAGTTGATGGGGAGAGATCTGCCACATATTGTAGCGTCGTGCACAAACATTTGGTAACGAACGGTCGCGTGGCATAGGCGACGCTAAGGCCGCGTGGCCTTTGTCTAAGAAACGGATGTGACGTCGGCGGGAATTCCTAGGAGGCAGCGGAGTGGGGGCAAGGGCGAGCTTCAGCCCTGGCGAGGGTGAGAACGTTCTCTTTCGTACTAGCAGCGGAGCGGAGCGGACCGGGCGATCTGGGTGGGCGCGAGCCGCGAGCTGTGGGAGAGCCGGCAATGTGTTGCCGTACAGAGGCCGACTCGACGAGTCGTAGGTTGGTTGCGGCGCTTCACGCCATCTAATGCGTGAGATTAGTGCGTAGTGGTGTGGTAGCCGTAACGAGAATTTACTCCGAGTAGGGATGTTAGTAATTACGCTATTTTGTAATAAGGTGGTGGACTGTAATAAACATCTAAATTACTAAACCCACACGTGTCTGTGTTCTTTATGCAACTGCACGACGCCACAATATTATGGCTAATAGAAATACAACTTTCACGCCAGAATGAATAAATATGTAGTAGTAAGAAATAATTAACCTCTGTAGTCTAATATAAAATCTAATAATATAATAGAAATACAACTTTCACGTCAAAATGAATAAATATGTAATAGTAAGAAATGATGAATCTTTATTATCTAAGATAATCTAATTGAAAATCAAATAATCTAATAGGAAATATAATAATTTAATAGAAATACAACTTGCATTCCAGAATGAACAAATGTTCTGTAATAAGAAATAATTAACCTTCTATAATCTTATATGTCCTACAATTTCCAGATTAGCTCTGACGATGATCGCTACACGCGATCGAAAAAATCTGTTGTGAAATAAAAATATTGATACCTGTCCTCAAATTATTAGAAAGTATCTATCTCACCAGTGATATCATTAAAAATAATTAACCATTAAAATAGTATAAGTAGGAGAAAAACATTGTAGACGTCCTTAAAAGCAATGAAACTTCGTTCACTATCACAAATATCCTAATACCTCGATACCTAGAATTTCAACGTACTCTCTTGAATGTTGTTACACTCAGTATTAACTCACTAATACCTCGAAATCTCCCATAACGTGTTTCCTTTGTTTCCCCCGTTGGGATACCTGTCTCCCTTTCTTCCCGGCCCCAGCCCTTTCGGTCGCTGACCTCGCCCTTCAGTCCTTGCAGATATCTCAGGGAGCGTAACTGGATAGGTTAGGATAGATTAATGAATAGAGACTGGAAAAATATGTAGTTTGAAACGTCAAAATATGTAAATAAATATGTAATGAAAACAGTAAGAATATGTAATAAATATGTAAAATCGGATATAATATATAATATTAAAGTACAATCATTATAAAACGAATATTTGCATAATATGAAATTACATTTATAAAAAAATCCTAAACCAATTTTAAAATAATACAAACGTTTTAAAAATCATTTGGAGAGCACAAATTTATGCTTGCTTTGCATCATACAACTTTCCTGTCAGTCGCAAATCCTTCATGACTATCTGAAGAAGCTACCAACTGAAGTAGGCGCACCGGACTATGAGAACATCCGACCACGTCTTCATGTGGCGTACCTCGTGTAGACAGCACGCAGCAATAATATAGGAAAATGTGTTTTTTTTTAAATACTTATTTTCATTAAAAAAGTCAAAAAATTGAAGACAATTGATAAAATAAAAACAATATTTTTTGGAAATAGCAAAATATGTAAAATATGTAATGTAGTACGAAATATGTAAAAATATGTAATGAAAAATGTTGATATTGTGTTAGGATGGCGTAAGATTCGCCGAGATTACAATTTTTCGAACGGTAAGCAGAAATACAAAAATATGTAATTACATAAAAATCCGGTCTCTATTAATGAGAATGGTAAAATCAAACCTGTGACGCAAACAGGAGACTTCCATTGTGGTTGGAGAGGAGTGAAGTCGCTAAACGAGAGCTTCAATGTCGTCCGGGGAGCATGAAAATCTGAAAGAAAGGAAAAAGGTACTCGTATTGAAGGAAATGCTTATTATGTCCACAAACGATGAGACATTTTAAAAAATCAGATATATTTCTTTCTATCTTTAATATCCTTCCATGCAGATATTTTTTGGTAAAAAATTTGAATTTATTAATATCCACATGAAAATATACAAAGTCTATTGTAGCGAAAAATTATGTTTTGTAAACTGTATAAAAGAACATGAATTTTTAAAGTAAAATTTTGCGGTGGTGCACTGATTACTTGAACTCTGATATCCGTTATTTCATTATATCTAGAATTTTATTACAACCCCTTTTACATTCTTAAACAACATGGTAATGCAACTTGACATTTTCCAAATATTCAATACTAACTCACATTTCTAATTATTTCTTTCAGATATGAGTTATTCAAAATCTAGTTCATTGCAAAATAACATCAACTTCTCAATGAAATAACTAAAACAGAAAGGTAATAAGTTTTTATTAACCCATTATTAAGCAATGCAATTGGTTTCTTTTCTTCCATGTATTACGCTACTTATTTTTTACTAAAAAAATTAATAACCCTCTTTGCTAAGGCAGGTAGGGTTTTACGGCATTTCATTGAAAAATTTATTCCTATTACTCATTCTAGTGATGAATTCTATTTCTGTGCCCTTCCCTGCGTCTTCAAGCGACCTTCATTCTCGACTCCGACGACGTCCGCTCCCAGATAGATGAAGTACAAGTGTCTCCTGCAAAAGTAAGTAATTGTTGGCTCAGTTTCAGAATAGAAAGAAAAAACATTATTACACTTGGTAATTTAAGAAAAAAACTCGACTGTATATTCGAAGCATTTAAATAAGAAAAAATTCCGCGAGTAACTAAAATGTAGGGAATCTCTAAGTATTATTTGCAAGAGTAATTACCACAAATTGCATAGTCCTCGAAAATAGAGGTGGGCGAGAATACAATAATTGTACGTTCGTGAACGATCGAGATATAATACTACACTTTTATTTTTTGAGTGAAGAACTGAAAACATAGCAAAGAGAACTGAGAGCTCACACATATCCAAGGCAATAATTCTGCAGCACCTATACAAGCAGACAAACGCGAATTTCGGCGCTACGTTTGTGAAAAAAGAGAACTAGAATCTCCCGACATGCATTGCTCCCTCCGTGTACTTCGCTCCTCTGTTCGTCGTATTGCGGTGCTCATTTTTCACAATAATGGGTGCCTTCAATACATCCCGACTTCAGTTACATTCGCCCCATCCGATTACATGTAGAAATTTCGATTCCCTTCTCCCTCTTCCCTTCTCCTTTCCCTTGCTCTCTCTCCCCCTGCTCTTTGGCTCCTCGGGGTCGCACCCTTCCGTGCCTGATCGAAAATCGCTCTACTGCGTGTGACTGTTGGGAGCACAGGTACCAGAAATAGTGAGGTATTGAAGGCTGCTATCGTCAAAAAAATGTGCTGTTCAATACGGCGCACAGCCACGTGCAACACATTCAGGGGATATCATAAATCTTCAAATAAAATCTAACTTCAGTAACTTGAACACATGCAAATCTCGAATATGTTGGTAACTCAAATGTAACACTATCCCCTTAACTGTCAAACACACAGTGTTGGATCACATAAACGTCCATAACTCGAAAGAGGATCAATATTATTGGAGAGACAAACGTTTAATCGACATTTTACATTTTCTCGGCCACTTTGAAAATACTATTTAGATTGTTTGGAAATTGAAGAGTATATTGCACCGGTCGCCTATGCGCAAAAGCACAGAAACTTTCCTCACTTTCTGATTTTGGACTAAATCAACGTGTTTTATTCATAAAAAAGCATGTTGCAAAAATTACACTTTGAATTCCCCACTGGTAAAAATGGCGTTTCGTTACAAAAATATGAACATCATCACGAAATACATAATGCTCAATAACTTTACGCAAAATAATTTGTATGCCCAGCTTTTAAAAATGTGTAAAAATATATATTCATTTGATTAAAAATAAACGTGACATTTACCTCTAATTATGTATAAAATAATACAAAACGTCAATACATGTGATGTCAAATTCCCCTCCAGTCATGGCGATTGGCTGTTGTTCTCTTCGACGCATTTATCCCCCACTCGCTTGTCTTTTCCGTCCCCACCCTTCTTCCCCACCCTTCTGACTTACCCCTTTGATTCAGCACGCTGGGGTCGCTTTCAGTGTCGCCGAAACAATGTCTCCCCGACCCACTGGTCGGAGAGTCGGCAACGGATGTTAGAACGACCTGAAGGCTGTCTTCCCCGTCGAAAACGCGCCCTTCATTATGGCGGACAGCTCCGGCAGTGTGACATGGTAGAGGATCTAATTCTCGAAGTACTTGATGAAAGTTCTCATTACTTCAAATGCACGGATAAAGTCCGAGCTAGAGACTTTTTTTTCGTCCTGCAAAACATATGTCACCGGGAGCGGTAGCTTAGTGCATCAACTGTCACTGCAGCGCCTCTGACCGGGAGGTCCTAGGTTCAAGTCCTGACGGCAGCAGGATTTTCGACACTAGCTTTTCAGCAAGGTCGAATTCAGACGCTGTCTGGAGGAGAATTCTAGCGGCAGGCTGCTCTGATCGGTAGTTTTCCGTGGTTTCTCCGATCATCACCAGGCGAATGGCGGAGCAGTACCCTAACAAACGGGCCACGGATCGCGCGCGATCTGTCCTTCCTCTTCCTTGTCCTATCCTCTCCCCTTACACACACACACTTACACTAACATGCACTACACTACCACATATTCCGGGAGACCGGTCGGGAGCTTGTCCCGGCTGGTCCCGCTGGTGGGAGAGTCCTGGTTTGGGGGAAACCCCACTAGCCGACGGTAGGTCGGCGCCGGATCTCGTCATCCAGCGGGGGAAGATCACTGCAATCTCCCGAGAAAAAACATACACTACACTAACGGGACTAATGACCAAAGCAGTTGACTTGCCCGGAAACACGAAAAAATCATTCAATAAAAAACATGTCATACTTCGAATTTTAGCTGCACAAAGTTGATATTAGTCGACATGAGGTGACTAGATTAACTTGGCTATCCGGGAGACGCCGCGTCCAGGGCACAGGTGCCAACGTTTCGGTCGCCATTCTGCGACCTTCCTCAGGGCGTAGTACTGCAGTACTACGCTCTCATGAGGTGACTAGGGAACGAGAAATACTTACACAACGTTCCCTGACAAGGTATGGCAGACATGTGATGAAATAGGATGAAATACCCTGTGGGAAGTTCCTAAGGCTGGTGAGAAACAAACTGAATGGTTCCGAGTTCCACCATCAGTTGATAAATTCAATTTAAATGATATCATCATACCTAACCTCACTCTACCTCAGTTGTCGCTTGCTTCGCTAAACATTTTCGAGTTGACGATGAGGCTCCAACATTGAACCTTAGCAATTTACAGAAAACAACTTTAAGTCTGTGCACCGCATAACTGCCAAATTATTTTTATGTCAAAATATTTCTTGTGAACACACGCGGCGCCTCAAATACTTTAGCCAATGCATTGTGACTGATACCTTCTTATAGCTTATGGCGGTCAGCAAAGTGTAATACTTTAAAAGCCACTACAATAATGAATGGTGTATCTGATATTGTAGCCTAAAAGATGTTTTAGTATTTAACATGACCCAATACGTGGGATGATGGGTTACTTGGGTTGATAATAAACGGCAAAATGGATATGATATGGCAGAAAAAATGAATATATGAACGTAACAAATATCTATCATCCTCAATAATATTATTCATGGTCACGTATTCTAGTGAAGCATGAATTAAAAATATTATTCATATACACGCGATACCGCTAACTATCTAGAAAAGAGTAATTACGTAGCGAAGTTATAGAAAAAGGCAGTACAGTGGGTGGCCAAATCATTATGATCACTTTGATTTTTTTCTATTCTTGACATTCTTTTTATATATGCTCTTTATTATACTACAGAAAGATCGTTATGTCGATTTCCTATAACTATTTTGTCATCTGGTGCCTAGTTTGAGATATGGGTACATCTTGTAAAGCAATTTGGACACCTGTTTTAACATTACTTAGACAACAAATTACTTAGCAGCAGTTTCATGTTCGCATTCAATAGAAGATTTCGTGTACAAATTGTGAGTAAATTTGAATGAAGTGATTGAGTTTTGGTTGGAGTGCTATTAAGTGTATTGAGAGTATGCCAAAGAGGGTCATGGAATTGATCAAATTGAAGGTGCCAGCACAAAAACACGAAAAGAAAAGTTCTCTGTGACCAGTGATTTTTATCATTACCTTGCTTATTTCAATGTTAAATAATCTATAATTATTGCATATTGGTTTACCACATGTTGAAGTTCATAAAATGTGACCATCAGTAAATACAGTTGAAAGAAAATTGTATTAATTTCATAAATACAAGCGATCATAATAATTTGGCCACCCACTCTACGTTTGAAGTGCGATGACAAATCGCTAGTTTCGTCAACCCTCCTTAATAATTTAAATATAGTAAATTCATATTCATCTCTTCCTACGTTCCATTTCTGGCATTTTTCCCCACACCCTTCATGTATGAAGCACTTTAAAAATGCCTTATAATACCTACAATTATGGTGTTTCACGTCTAAAAGATTATGTTATTTTTCACAGAATTCAATAAAAGTATGAAGTCAAGAATATATTTTATAAACCTAAAAATAATATGCAACTAGTATAATCATTCCATAAAAAAAAAATACACGAAAAATGGTGTAATCATGAAGAACCAACAAAACGTCTACTCGTGTTATCTGCCACGGAGAATGAGTGTTGTACGCGCCGACAAACCACAATTATTTGTAGTATATCCGCATGCAGTTTTAAGATAACTTAGCGCCTTTTCCGTCCACCCTTCATGCACAAAGTGTAGTATTATACTTCACGAGCATTCCTTTGATTCATGTTCCCGGATCGGTACCTATGTCACTGGTTGGAGCACAGAAATAACGAAAACTGTGGAATCACTGAAGACTGCCTACATTCTAAAAATTTGCTACCACCGACACATATTCATCTGTTACACATCTTCCTTCACCACTCAGCCGCCTGTGCAACCTCTACTCCCTTCCCCTAGAATACGGTGGACGGTCGATTGAATCAACTCATAGACCCTTTGCCTTTAAACGCTTATCTGATTTCGAAGGTTAAAAAGGTGTTTTTTATTTTAGAAAAAAAAAGAAAAGAAAATGGTTCCTTTATTCCACGACAGATGAAATAATCATTTCGTGCTAGAAACATGTGAATACCAGAACGTAAAAAATATGCTCAAAATCCTTAATGCCTAGGTTTTCAGAATAATTTTACAGTATAGTTTTTCAGAATGTTAAAAAAAAAATTCATAGGACGTGACAGTTTTGTGTAATCATCAGAAGAAGAAAAAAACGAAGATCCGAAAACGTCAATATACACGATCTGTCATGGCGGAAGGTTGTCTTTCTGGTCGAGCGTCGACAATTTGTAGTGTGTGTCCCCCATCCATTTGTACGCCCCCCTCCTCGTGCGTAGCCCTTTGGTTGGCAGCGGCCGCGCCCTACGCCTCGCGGCGCGGCGCGGGGCGAGGCAGGGGCGGGGACGGGGGCGGGGCGGGGGCGGGCACGGACCGGTTTTGTTCCTGCGCCGCGCCGCGCCGCGCCAGGCCTACTAGTAGGGCAGCGCTATGAAAAGGACGGCGAGGCGAGGCGAGGCGAGGCGCGGCGGCGCAGGCGGCCTAATCGATACGGGAGAAAGTTGAGCAAGAGCGGAAGGGCGGCCAAGGGAGGGGTAGTAGGCCCGCAGCGGAGCGGAGCGGGGACGGCGGAGCGGGGAGGCCGGAGCGGGGAGCGGGGCGGGGCGTAGGCGTCATCGCTACTGAGTTACTCCTTACGAAACTGCCGCTCCGCCGTCGTAACGCGACGCGCAGGGCGGGGCGGGGCGTGGCGGGGCGGAGCGGGGCGGGGCGGGGCGGGGCGGGGCGGGTGGGCCGAACGGACGGACGGTCGGGGAGAAGCGGGCCGACGCGGGGGCGGCACGGGGGAGTGAAACTTGGTCGTTTTCGTCGTCGTCTTTCGGTGCGAGTCACTCCTCCCGCGGCGCGTGGGCTGATGTCGCAAGATTTCAGAGATTCCTCACAAAAAGGGAAAGTCCGCGGCTGCCATGCTGCACGGTGCCGTTTGCCGGCGCCCGGGAGGGATGTTTTTAGAAAGGGAGGTAAATAAATAACCGGGGAAGGGGCCGCTACCTTGCTGATTCCAAAGGGTCGCCGGCGGAGGGGGCGGTGCCGCGCCGGGCGGGTGGAAGGGAGGGAGGGAGGGGCACGTGGCGGATGGGAGCGCGCGGGGGCGGAGAGACGGGAGGGGAGGGGAGGGGAGGGGAGAATCCGTAAGAGATGAAGGAGTGGGGGCGGCGGTAGCGATGAACGACGGGGGAAAATACGTGCGTGGTAACGTACGTCAATGCAAGTGTGAGAAGCAATGTATCCCAGCCTTCTTTACAGGTGCTGTCGAGTTAATTCAATTAATCTTTTCAACCTCTCAACATAAGCCAAATTTCGTGCATATTTCAGCTCTGCGGTTGGTGCGTTCTATTGTAACGCAAATATCAATCACGTACGATGCATTACGTATTTCTTTAATTTATACCTTTAAAATGTCTCGTTCCATATAATACAGGCAACTAAGGATGGAAAGAATGATAGAATGGCAATGATGATAGAATTTGATTTACGTAAGAGAAAAGATCACCATTAGTGCTTATCACTATATTGATATTACTGCGAACTAGATCATATATTAGAGTATGAAATGTTCCAAAAATCTATAATATTTTTTTTTATATACACGTGTGTGAAACATTGATGGCAAAACCGTACATTTAATGAACTCACAGCGATTGCATAATCTAAAAACACATCGACGCCATTTTTTATAAACAATTGAGAGACAATTGTCTATAAAAAGATTTATAGTCAAGCTTTGAGGTTTGCTTCGGAAACGTAGAAGTAGCGGCGATTGAGGTAAAGGGGAAGGGGTTGGAAATAGCGAAGTGGGGGATCAGATGTTACGAGTCCTCACGGAAAGGACTTCGGACTCATCGGACTTCGGTTCAGGAGGTTCAAGAATTGTTTTTCCGAATCAGATTTTACGAAATCATAGACAATAACAGTTTAAAAACCGATTTCTAAAGTTTGGAATATCGGCATAAACATGTTTACAAGTTTATTTTTCAGCCTTTAAAGCTTAACAAAACTGTGACGTGTACATGACATGTACGATCAAGGGATGGCATTTTGCACTGAAAAATTCTCTCTAAAAAGTGATACTCCTAGATCTTAACTTACTTAGAGAGTAGTAGTAGTCTTGTGACAAAATATATTCCCGCCTATTGTAGACCCTCTGTATTAACCTTCTATTTGACTATCTGAATAATGAGTAAACTATTATAATTGTTATTGTACTTCTTGTTTGCTTGTGTTTTTATTTCTATTTTTGTATTTTTTTTTTTTTTTGCTACGGCCTGTAGTGGTTTTTGCCGAAACTAATACGTCGAACACAACTTCAGTTACGAGTCGTCCTCTTACTTTCCGTCAAACATGAAATAATGTTAATCTTTATTCTTGCCGATCCATATGATCAGCACTGTCTGCATAATCCCCAATCATCCTTGCCAATGTCGAGAAGTGCAACTAAGTGTGTAAGGGGTGAAGATAGGACAAGGAAGAGGAAGGAAAGCGCGGTCCATGGCCCGTTTGTTAAGGTACTGCTCCGGCATTCGTCTGATGTTGATCGGAGAAACGACGGAAAACTACCGATCAGAGCAGCCGGCCGTTAGAATTCTCCTCCAGACAGCGACTTCGACGTAGCTTACACGCTAGTGTCGGAAATCCTGCCGCCGAGTTCGATTTGAACACATGTTCAAATGAGACATTTGACGAGAATGACACATATACGATTGTCTGCTGCGAAATGGCACCGAGAATTGTGAAATGAAGCATTTTTGAATGAATGAAGCAAATTTCTTGTGAAATGAAGCATTTCTTGTTATAGTTGCACTTACGACGATAGAGATACGCAAATTCTTGTTCCTAGTATAAAAAGAGTGAATTCCTATGGTACAGTTCCACTTAGTTTTGTACGTAGGCTAAGAATTCTAGCACAGCACCCACAGCTTGAAAATGAATACCGCGTATTGAAGAAGGGAGTCTGCCATTATGCGCGTATTCTAACGACGCGCGAAAAAGTGAGCGTGAGTCATTGTGAGACTGTAAGGAGTAAGTATTAGTGAAAAATAAATGAGGAAGTAAATGAAACTTTCAACTTTTTCAAATAAAGAGGTTTATTTTGGTAAGTTGGCGTGAGTACCAGATTTAAAATTCTCAAAAGGGGACAGATGTTCGTTACAACTTAAAATATTTAATATTAAATTCTTAGGTAATGTATTAAAGACTTTCTGAATTACTAACTTATTCTTAAGGAACATCGCGCATAGCTGAAACATAAACAAAATAATGCTAAACACACGCAAACCAACAAATATAACTAGGAAGAAATTACAAATTACTAAAATGTAAATTACCAACATTGCATAATTGTGTAGTGACATCTATACTTGATTACAATGTATTTTCCATATACAAGGGACGCTAATTCGTCTCTACCAATAACTCAATATTCTCTAGAAATCCGTACTCAAATTAATTTTAAAATAAGAAATGCTACCTGTTTACCCATTCTACATGTAGTTTCAATTTCCACATTTTGGGGATATTTGTGACAATGCATCTATGGGTTGTGTGATCGTAATGCATTACAAATTGTGATTAAAGATGGAAAGAGGAAAGTTGTACGTACCCTCTCATAACATTTACAATTTAAAAAACATGTCTCATAGAAGCCACATCTTAGGATATATTGGAGAACGATAAGACCTGAAGGAAACTGCAACAGGGTGAAGGAACGTGTCCTGCTCAGTTTAGTTTTCGTTTTTGGCAATAGAACCCTTCGTGTTAATAAAAATATATTTTATGGGAACGCACAAATACCTAACAAGACACTTTTTACTTACTATCCGCCAGAAATCCCCATTATAATGATGAAAAAGCAGAAGCAGAAAGAGGAAGAGCAAAAGGATAAGCAGATAAAAGGAAATCCGAAGAAAAGAAGATGTAGAAGAAGCGTAGAGCGAAAAGATGCTAGAAAAGCAATAGAAATAGAAGATAAAATAGAAAAAAGGGGTAGGAGAAGAAGCATAAGATGCGCTTGCAGAAGGAGTTGAAGCAGAAGAAAACGGGAGGCATATAGAGAATATGAAGATGAAGCAGAGAAAAAACAGGAGAAGCAGAGGAAAATTAAAAGGAAACACAAGCAGAGAAGATGCAGAAAAGAAGCAAAAGAATACGAAGAATAAACAGAAAAAGTAGGAAACAAAGAAGTGGTATCAGTAGAAGCAGAAGAAGAAAGAGAAAAAGCAGCAACAGAACAACAAGCGCAAGATGAAGCCAAAGAAGAAGTAGATCCCCAAGAAAAGGAAGAAGATGAAGAAAAGCGGGAAGAGAAGAAGCATGAGACGAAGAAGAAGAGGAGAAAAGTTCCCTCCTTGCCGACGAGACCCGTCCGCGGGATTCTTGGGAAGTGTACACGGCACTACGGAAGCCTACACGACCTTAGGGCTGAAGCGTCAGCGTTAGAAGCTGCGGGTTTAAGGGGGCAGCTTCCAGTAGCGGAGCGGGTCGGGGAGAGGTGGAGAGAGCGGGGCGGGGCAGGGTGGGGAGAGTGGGGCGTAGCGGGCGGCGCGAGGCGAGACGGGGCGGAACGGGACGGGACGGGGCGGGACGGGGCGGGGAGGGGCGGAACGGGACGGAGCGGGGTGGAGACGGGCGGAGCGGGGCGGGAGGGGGAGGGGCGAGGCGAGGCGGAGAGGGGCAGGATGGAACGGGACGGGGAGGGGAGGAGTGAGGCGGGGCAGGGCAGGAAAGAGCGGGACGAGGAGGGGTGGGGTGGGTCGGGGCAGAGCGGGGTGGGATAAGGCGGGGAGGAGCGGAACGAGTCAGGCAGGAGAGGAACGGGACGGAGCGGGACAGGGAAGGGCGGGGAAGGGCAGGGAAAGGCGGGGAAGGAAAGGAAGGGCGGAGAAGGGCGGGAAAGGGCGGGGCGGGGCGGGGCGGGGCCGAACGGGACGGGGCGAGGCAGTGCGGGTCGGGACAGGGCGGAACGGGTCGGGGCGGGGATGGCGGGGAGGGGCGGGGCGGAGAGGGGCGAGGTGAAGCACGCGTGTCCCCGAGTGGAGGAGCCGTGCGCGTGCCCGGTGGGGCGCGTGCGAGATCAGCTCTCCGGAAACAAAAACAGGCCTCCGAGGGGAGTTGGGCGGGGGGGGGGGGGGCGGAGCAGCACGGGCGGCGCGCGAGCGCGCTCTTAAAGGGAAGGCGTCGAGTCGGGTCGGGGCGCTGCCTTGGCCCTGCGCCCGCCCACGAACGCCCACGCTCGCCCTCCGGCGCCCACGCGGTCCAGGCGGTGAATGAGCGGCGACGCCACGGCCTCCTCCGCTTCCCCGCTCCCTCGAACACCCTTCTCCCTCCCGTCGCTTAGCTCATCCGCCACCGCACCCAGGTCCAGGTGGGCGTCGCGTTCCTCCGCCCTCCTCCTCGCTGCCTCGCCCATCGCTCCCGGCCGCCGCCCCACTTCCTCGCCCCTCAGTTCCACTGCCCCGCCGCCGCCCCCGCTTCTCCACTGGTCCACACTTCTCAAGGGGGCAGCTTCCAGTAGCGGAGCGGGGCAGGGCGAGGTGGAGAGAGCGGGGCGGGGCGGGGAAGAGTGGGGCGTAGGGGGCGACGCGTGGCGTGGCGGGGCTTGCGGGACGGGACGTGGCGGAGTGCGGCGTGGCGGGACGGGATGGGGAGGGGGCGGGGCGGGGCGGAGCAGAGCGGGGAGGCTTCCCCTTGGCGCCGATCCCCAGCGTTGTCACCAGCGCACCTCGCTGCGGCCTGCGCTCCTGACCCCCATCATCCGTGACCCACAGTCGCACCCACGCCATCGCCCCCACACAACCTCCAGAGCCCCAACCCGCGATTCCGGGGAGCTTCAGTGATCGCGTACCACGCTTGGGTACACTACCTACATTTCCCGTTGTTTCCCCGCCATCTCGCGCCTCCGCCCCGCCTCTTTTCCGCCTCTTTTCCCTGCCTCCGACTCGACGTCGACCCGACTCCGACCCGACCCGACCCGACCCGACCCGACTCGACGTCGACCCGACTCCGACCCGACCCGACCCGACCCGACCCGACCCGACCCGGCCAGACCGAACCGACCCGGAGCGACTCCGACCCGACTCCGACCCCACCCGCCTCCGCCCCGCCTCCGCCCCGCCTCCACCCCGCCTCCGCCCCGCCTCCGCCCCGCCTTCGCCCCGCCTCCGCCCCGCCTTCGCCCCGCCTCCGCCCCGCCTCCGCCCCGCCTCCGCCCCGCCTCCGCCCCGCCTCCGCCCCGCCTCCGCCCCGCCTCCGCCCCGCCCCCCCCCGCCTCCGCCACGCCTCCGCCCCGCCTCCGCCCCGCCTCCGCCCCGCCTCCACCCCGCCTCCGCCCCGCCTCCGACCCGCCTCCGACCCGCCTCCGACCCGCCTCCGCCCCGCCTCCGCCCCGCCTCCGACCCGCCTCCGCCCCGCCTCCGCCCCGCCTCCGCCCCGCCTCCGCCCCGCC
>BLKR01000871.1:0-50909 GCA_011170035.1 Teleogryllus occipitalis | reverse complement strand
CTTCTCTTTTCACCTTGTCCCTTCATACTCTCCTTCCCTCTATCATTCATCTTCTCTCTTCTCCCCACCCATTCTCGCATGTTCTCGCTACTCCACTGCTCTCCGCGTCGTATTCCCCGTCCCTCATAGACCCTCATCACTTCCGGTGTTCCTTTTTTCTCCTCTCCCCATGCCCGCTTCCTCTCCTACTTCATCTTCCACTCAATTTCTATCATTTACACTCATTTCTCCTCAGTCTCTCTCTCTCTCTCTCTCTTTGTCTCTCTCTCCCTTTGTCTCTCTCTCCCTTTGTCTCTCTCTCCCTTTGTCTCTCTCTCCCTTTGTCTCTCTCTCCCTTTGCCTCTCTCCTTTTCTCTCTCTCTCCCTGCTTCGTTAATACGCCTCCCTGAGTTCTCGGTCACCGCTCAGTCCCACTTAGCCTTGCTCTTGCCTAGTGCTTCTGCTTCTCCTCACTCGTCTACTCATCTCCCATCTCCTCGTCTCCGCCCCCTGACGAGCACTCCGGCCGAACAAACAGGCTGCGTGGAACAGGGCGAAAACAAGCTCTCGCTCTGCAATCTGTGTGACACCACACGAGAAAAAAAACGAATCATTTCGTGTCAATGCATTCCAAATTTAATGGGATTGGAAGCTAATGTGATGCAATCGATGCCATGAGAGTAATCAAGTTCACTAATCGTCAACCCTAAAAAATTTTAATGATACGATTCGCTTACCAGTATTAAAGAATGTATGCTTGAGTATCAATTTATAGAAAACAATTATTGATATCCATATTTAAAGGAAAGCCCAACTCCTAGAAAATAATTGTAATTGGCAATTCGCGTTGTGAGAGAATACAGATTCATCCTGAATAATCTTAATCCAATCCAAATCTTAATTTCATTCCAATAATGAAAGAAAAGCTACGTATTTACATATGATCAGCCTTTTCAAAACCTTCCTTATCGTCATATTACAAGGAATAGAGATTATTTTTGTAATGCAATATGGTAACAGTAATGTGGTTATACAGTTCCCGGGTTCATTGAACCTGAAATACTTCCTGTGATCATCTCATCAATTAATGAATTAACTGGTGAAAATAAGGAAGAATAAAGAACACTCCCATCACCTTAACGAGTCAGACTAAACTTGTACATTCTAGCAGTAAATGAGTAGATATTTCTTTCGTGGGCAGATACTAATTAAGAATTAAAATCTCGTCGATAGAAATTTTCAACTAACCACACCTAAATAAAAAGGATGAATAACGCCACCATTTGAAGGAAAATCCTAGAGGCCAGCTGCTTCGATCGGTGATAGACCGTGGTATCCTTTCTCCAATTTCAGACAGAACATCACACTTAAACGGGCCAAGGGCCACTATTCACTTCCTCATTTTTGTTCGTTTCTATATTGTAACGTATTGTAGGACTACAGCTAGCAACCGCCGGAGTGCCACAATGGTGCGGCGGCAGAGGATTAGACGCCAGGGGCCAGGCAGGATGTGACACGCCGAGGTATTCTGAGAAATCCTAAGAGCTAGGGAAAGGGATGCCCAAAGTGCGGGACAGCGCATTTTTGCCGCGTGACAAATTCTTGGAATCCATGGAAATGGATGTCCAAAAATGCCTGGCAACGCGACAAGCGCGGGCCGTGTGCAAAACCCAGTGACGTTTCAGGTCACGTTGGTGGTAGCTATATACGAGCGAACGCAGAGCGCGGGGGCGGGGTTTGTTGAGCTGAGTGGGAACCCTCGTGCGAACGCACAAAACTTGCGCCCAGGGCCGTGCGGAGCCGAGCTAGGCTCGTGCGGCAAACCATGTGTTGGGACGCCGTTGTGGACTACATCAACGGGTGACTGAAGTCGCCGGAGCTGTCTGCGGTGTGCGGGAGGCTCGCTGAGGAGTGGCGCGGGCCACGAGTCAGTTATTCATTTTTAAGGATCGCTCCTGCGATCAGGGAAGTAAAGATCTACCAGAGCTGAGTAACTTAAATTATTACTGTACATATTGTGAATAAACCTGTACATATTTATCATTGAAGCTCGTGTCTGTGATTATTGTGTATTCCCACGACGTCACAATATCCCTACACACTGAGCATTTACACACATTACGAAAAAAACACACAGACATGAGGAAGAGAAGTTATTTTCCACATATATTGTGGAAGATATAGAACATTTTGTGCAATACAACAAATTTTTCTTCTCTCCATAGTAGAAATATTCCTGCGGTAACCACCAAGTTTAAAACACTCGTAGATATTAAAAACACATTCGCAAATCTCACGATGTACTACACTCGCTAGCTGTACACATCTACGACTGAACCTTGAAATATTTTTTTCCTTATTTTTTATTTCTTCTTTCCTGCTTCGTGAGGCAAATATCACTCACTCCAGTTCCTTTGTCGCGAGAAGTCTTCCCTGCCATTAGTTATTTAAAATTTCATAACATACATTTTGCGTAGTCTATATTACGCGAGTTTAACAACAACTGTTCTCTAAAAATAACACTAAATAAAATTTCGATAGAACATTTATAGTAAAATGGACATCCGATTTGGTGTAAGAATGTTCTTGAAACAGTATAATTGCATATATTTTACAAATAATACTCAGCTGAAGCATAGAGTATGTATTGCATTTGGGAAAGTAATTTGAAAAGTCCAGTATTTGGAGCATTTCCCCAGATAAAAAATTCAGATATTTTTGTAATTGCAATGTAACGTATTGTGCGTGTCCCCGCTCGTCTGGGAAGGACATCTCTAGTATCATACATTTATTATTCATTACCACTACTGGCTTAGGTGGCTCAGGGCATCAAATGATGTCACTGCAGTACCTCTGACCGGAGATCCTACGGTTTGAGTTCGGACGGTGGCAGGATTTTCGGCACTAGCTGTCTGTAGGCGAATTCTAGCAGCCGGCTACACTCATCGTTAGTTTTCCATGATTTCTCCGTTCATCACCAGGCGAAAGCCGGAGTAGTACCCAAACAAACGGGCTACGAACCACGAGCGATCTTTCCTTTCCATTCCTTGTCCTTTCTTCACCATTACTTTGCACACACACTTACATCCACTAGACTATCAAACATGTTGGGAGTTTAGAACTTGTCCCGGTTGGGGCGGTGCCCCGCTGGTGGGAGGTATGTGGTCGGGAAAAATTCCCGCTAGCCGACGGGAAGATCGGCGCCGGATCTCGCCATTTAGCGGGGAAAGAACACCACCACCTCTCGCAATAAGAACATCCACAACGCCTTAGCAACTACTTGGGTCACCGTTAAAAACTGTGTCCTAGGCGCAGGTGCCAACGTTTCCACCGCCATTCTGCGACCTTCCTCAGGGCGAAATGCGCCACAATAGGCATTTCGCCTGAGGAAGGTCATTTCGTGGCGCAGAGCAAAGTCGCTCGCCTCTCACCAAGGAGATCCGGGTTCGATTGCCGTCCCGGCTAGTCCAACCCCTGTGAAGTGTCCTAAACCCTATCCTAATTCCTTCCGAAATCTGGCCACTGGGTAGTTGACGCAGGAGCGCGTGGTGGGAGGCGCGTACGCGGAGATGCTACCTGGCGGTCCTCTTGATAACAGACTGCGACGAGACGTGACAGACATATACAGTAACCTATGATTACTCCAATAGCGCTCAACACCCAAGAAGGGGTTAGGAGACGCGTTGCGTCGTGAGAAGACGCAACAAACATGTTAAAAAAAAAAGTTAGCGGAATGGTGGTCGAAACGTTGGCACCTGTACCGAGGACGCGGCATCTCCCGGACAGAGAAATAGTTACAGATTCCGGCCGCGGAAGCTTACGCTCTCAATGATCTTAATAATTGATTGATTGATTGATTTTTTCGTGTTTCCGGGCACGTCAACTACTTTGGTCATTAGTCCCGTTAGTGTAGTGCATGCTTTTTCTCGGGACATGGCGGTGATCTTCCCCCGCTGGATGGCGAGATCCGGCGCCGACCTCCCGTCGGCTAGTGGGGTTTCCCCCTAACCAGGACTCTCCCACCACCGGGGCACCGCCCCAGCCGGGGCAAGATCTAAGCTCCCGACCGATCTCCCGGAATATGTGGTAGTGTAGTGCATGTTAGTGTGTGTGTGTGTGTGTGTGTATGTGTGTAAAGGGAGAGGATAGGACAGGGAAGACGAAGGACAGATCGCGCGCGGTCCGTGGCCCGTTTGTTAGGATACTGCTCCGGCGTTTGCCTGGTGTTGATCGGAGAAACCACGGAAAACTACGGATCAGAGCAGCCGGCCGCTGGAATTCTCCTGCAGACAGCGACTGAATTCGACCTATCTGAAAAGCTAGTGTCGAAAATCCTGCCGCCGTCAGGACTGGAGCCTAGGACCTCCCGGTCAGAGGTGCTGCAGTGACATCAGTTTATGCACTGAGCTACTGCTCCCGGTCAATGATTATTAAGCAGTTGACGCTCCCGGAATCACTAATTAATCAATCCATCTATTAGCACTATGCGCTCGAAAGGGAGGAAACAGTGCGAATTTAAATACGTATTTTATGCCTCTTCAAACGAATCACATGTTTCACGGTTTTTATTAGTTTATAGTTAAAAAGTAGAAACAAAATGATACACTTCAGTTTTACATAAGTTATTTGCAGACAAATAATATTTGCAGCGGCGAATTGAAATTTTTGTTTCACTAGAGAACCAAACTGTGGTTTTGTCTAGAAAAACAAATGGTTCATGTTATTGCAAATGATAAATAATATTTACCAAGAGGAAAATGATAAAAATAATAATAAAAGCGACTCTCGAAAATAAGCAATTCTAATTCATTCTGCCCTAATTTGAAGCATCGGTTTTTTCGCAATAGCCAGAGCCGCTTTCGTGGGGAAGGTAGAGCGACTGGGCCAGTTGCGTCACCCTCTCATGGGGGCGAGTGAGCGAGGAAGGCAGAAGTGGATTGGCCTCGAAACATCGTTTGTGAACACATTTCTCAATCCCTTCTCCGCCTACTATAAACTTATTCTCTTTGCTCTGAAAGAACGGGTTTCCTGTATTAAAAAATACAAAAGTTGTAACAACCCAAGAAATGTATTGCACAAAGCAGTCTTCTTTGGTTCTGTTCTTCTATAGAAGGAAGTAAAGTGACCCAATTCGGTTTTCTTGGGAAGATTTAATCAGGGTAATTTCCCGTTGCTTTCCCTGAGGCGGACTCGAACCCGCAATCCTTAGGTCTGAGACGACTACTCCATTACTGCCTTAACGAGCTCAGTAATCGGAACGGCATTATTATTATTATTATTATTATTATTATTATTATTATTATTATTATTATTATTATTATTATTTCCTATTTTCTGTAGATATACACTGATGCCGGGGTTCTCAAAATCACCCAAGGCAACAATGGTTTGCACGTAAAGTGGAACGAGAATATATTTTGTTTTTGGTATCGGTCAAGTCAGACTTAAGAATTTACGGACTATATTTACTGTTCCCAATAATGCGGCGTTTTGAATTGTCCGTATATACTTTTCAGTTCATTCTAACTTCTCCGCGATCTCTTACCATTCCTTGGTGACCAATCCATTCGCTGAGACCGCTGCTGGAAGCACTTCCACTGCGCGCAATCCATACATGTCCTTCAATTCAACAGCCAGGGGTTGGTATTTCCTCTTTTTCTCAGCAACAGTTGTTACAAGCCGGTCATCTGTAGGAACCGCAACATCAATGATGCATGATGTTTTAGATATTTTATCAAACAGAACTATATTATTATTATTATTATATGAAAGGGGAGGTCGGAGGTGATCGTGGGCTTTTGACGTCATCCCAACCTTCGTCTTATGACCGAGGGAAATCACGAGCCCCCCGGTGAGGCATGTTATATTTAATATCATCTGATTCCTAAAACAATTTACAGCATATTGAATAAAAGAAAAGGTACATTAACAGTAGAGGTGCTTCAATAACTTAAAGAAACATACGCCGGCGAAAGTTTTTCCATAAGAGTCTGTACTAATTTAAACTTCTTTTATTAAAAAAAATAGGCCCGTAAAGGCCAATTTTTTTCTTACGATCTTGAAGATCAGAGATTTTACTTTTATTTAAAGTACTTTTTGGGAATCCTTCACCATGGTCGATCTAACGAACATACTACTCTAAAGTTTTATTTTCCTGCGCTTCATTTGAGACAGTGTCATTATACAAAATGGCTAACTTATATTAAACATAAACTAACTTATATTACAAATGGTAGAATATTAGTAACTCGTTGAATGAGGTGTCGCCGACTCAGTAAACTGTTTTAAAAATATTTTCAAGTGTTGAACATTTCTTTCATACGTAGCTTTGTTGAAATATGTTCTTAGAGTATCTGGCATTAGACTTACCAATGAATCGTAGTAGCTGATTATGTTATATTCCCCTTCCAAAATTCCCAACATCTAATGGCCTTGTATGTTACCTGCATACGGGATGTGGACTGGTAGTATTTCAATTCTAAAATTATAATCGCCGTAAAAAAAACTTCTAAGGTATTGATACTGCGTATAGACTTTATACAGCTAGGTTTATTTTACAATTTTTGATAATATGTACAAAAATGCACAAGAATAACCTGTAAGCTTTTCTTCTGGGATATTTCTTAATAGGATCATCCTCAATTAGTTCCGAAAATTCTGACGCAAAATCTTCTATTACATTTGATTCTTCCCCAGATTTGCTTAACACTTCCATATTTTTCTTCCCTATTTTTTGAAGAGATATTAAAACTCCACAAACAGTAATTTGTGTTCTCTTCCCCTTCTGCAATTGCTCTATTAATAGTTTCGTATGCAAATCTATACAAACATTAAAAGGCGGCTGTTTTGTATGTTTATGTGAATCAGGTGTTAAGTTGAATAAGAATCAGTTCTGGGTCCTATTCATTTGAAAATCGATATTTGTACACTTAGCAACGTAGAAATGATAAATCAAACGTAGAACATTCACTCTTCTTTAACATTACTTACAATTTTGTTTTTTCCGTATTCACTTGAAATTCTTCAAATTTAATAAGTTCCAAGGCAATACTGTTTGTAGATTTTTGAAAATTTCGTTTTTAAAATATGGTAATAGGCCTTATGGATAAAACTTAAAATGAAATAAGCCATCACTTGTTGAAATTAACTTCAATTGTTCATTTAAAGATATCATCAGTTTTGCCAATATCGTGAAAGAAAATTATAGTGAATTGAGAGAAAAAATGCTGGGAACTGTACGAACGAAAAAAATCTACAAACAGTATTGCCTTGGAACTTAATAAATTGAAAACGTCCAAGAAGCGAGCAACGCACTGTTACCAGCACAGCGTTGTCAAAACTATTAGCGTTCGCATGGCGAATAATTCAATCTTGGCAAGAATCATCAGTACCTTTCCATCAGTATTCAGATTTCAACTTGTATATTGGTTAGTCATAGTACATCATTCACAGTGGCTAAAAAACTCTAATATTATTTTTTATAATTTTATACTATAGACTTTTTATACTAAAAATAATTTATTTTTTATACTATAAACTAATTAAATTACTAATATCCCTATACAGTACTAATTAAATTACTAATATCCCTAATAGCTGATGTATTAGTTGCACAGAAAAAGCAATATTTCAATATTACGTAGCTGTTTCAAATAACTCGAGAAAGTATGTGATATTGTAGCACCACTAGTTTCGTTTTGTCATTTTGCTTGTATGTCAGTGGCTCTTGGCCATAACCTATGCCTGTCCAGTAGGGGGCGGCATAGTACTCAGTAACATCGAAAAGCTAGTTGCAATTTCAAATAGGTTCTTGAGAAAGACCCTTAAAGCCCCGTAATTCATTCCGAACTCTAAAATTTATCACGAGTAAAATATTCTGCCTCTAAGTGGACACAGTAGTAAACTACGCTGACCATTTCTATTAAAATCTTTACTTTTCTCCTCGAATCACAAACTTTAATCTGGATCTTTGAGCTTCATGGCTCCGTTTTAAATATGTTCCCCAAGGATAGACTTAGAGCACCATAATTTGTTTTACACTTTTCACTTCCATCACTAGCCGACCTGGAATACCGCGGTGGCCAAGAGCGTGTACCGACTCAGATATTTCGTTCGAAGGGTCGCGGGTTCGCGTCCCGCCTTGGAAATGGTTGTTTATCCCCTGTCGCTCATATTCGTATTGTCGTGGCGATGCGCGCCGTCTGCAGACCCCAGATCAGAGGAGCAAGCGAGAGTACCTATAGTGGAATACGCGTCCCATCGGGATGTAAAGGGTAACCGGCTATCGGGTGGATAAAAACTATAGAAAAAAAACTTCCATCCCTACACGCTACCTTCACTACACTCCAGATCAAATCTCGAACGCTGAACTTATCTGCCAACTGAAGACAAAGCTCACGAGCAGGAAATTAGTTCTCTTTTCATGGATGGCCATATGCAAATCGTTAAATGTAAAAGATATTTTTGAAACTCCATTTAATTAAATAATATTTTTATTTAAATAATCTGTAAATGAAAATACAAATCTGTAAATAATTGTTTCTTCAACGGCCACTTGAAGTGCCCAATGGCTGAATTTTTGCTTAACAATACTGGGTTGGGAGAAAGCGAAGAACGCAATACCATGCATTATGCAAAGTTCGCTTTGTATTCAGCTCCAGGATTGTCGAGAAAGTGAACTACTGTGGGCTTCTTTTATTGCGAAGACTAATAGCGGACACGAGCGAGGAGAGCTTTGTTTTATTTATTTAAAGTGGACATCGAAACACAGTTAACAGTTGATTGTGACATGGTACTATTACGGGAGAAGTGCAATCTGTACATACTTGATCACACGTTTGCATGGACCACTACCTTTAGTCATATTATTGAATTATGAATGGAAGATAAGCCCTAGCCCGATGTGTGACTGCGCAGATGTCAGGCACACTATACATCACATTGTCAATGACTGTCCGAGAAGGAAGTTTCCTGGAAACCCCCAAGAATTCATCGCAGTAACTGGCAATGCGGCCCAATGGGCAAAGGAACTTGACTTAAGGCTTTAGAATCAATATTTTAAGACTGATAAAATCAACTTTTTATTGTAAATTAGACATATAGTTTTTACTTAAATGTGCTATATTGTTTTTAAATTGTGTACTTGTTCTTTTAATTGTTTTGAATTGCTCTCTTTGTGTGAATTTTTTTCCCTTTTTTCTTATTGTATTGTTTCCTACCATACGAATAAATAAAATTGAATTATGAATTCAGGAAGCAACGAGAGTATTTGGCAAGGATTAGTAAGAAAATATTAGCTCCCATGCCATAAAAAAACTATTTTCAAAAGTAGACTAGCTTTAGATTTTGGCTATTATCTACTATTGTACCTTTCTTGGAGGAATCGTCTTACTGCCGCGAGAACGTGGAACACGATTATTTGAATTCTCCGTTGAGCTCACGAAAATCTGCACTGATAGTTAAAGCTACCTTTATGCTTACGCCCCTGGCTTGCGCTCGTTGTGATCTGTAGCATTATTCCCACCAATGAGGGATCAAAGCGGTGGGGATAGATTTACAATCTAGTATTTGAAATGTTAATCACGCACTTTTTTAAATTGTATTATTATTATTATTATTATTATTATTATTATTATTATTATTATTATTATTATTATTATTATATCTTTCAACTATTAATAGTTAAATTGTTGGGAAGGGATTCTGAAACTCAAAAATGCATTGTTTTTCTCCCCCATACGTCACATACAGTTTTTACTATTCTTTGACTACATAAAGATCTAAATACAACCTGTGCATGCCAAACATGCTAACAGGGCTTGTCGATGTACGAACCGCTAAATGAAAACTCGAAAAAGTTGGATCCGCGAAAGTTGGTCATAGGACCTACTCACTGACCGGCAGAAAATGTTTGGTCATTTTGGTGATAGGATCTCCTCGCCAGGACCATATCGGTGCCCACACGTGTGACACGCACCGGTACATTTTTTTAAGTATTATTTTGGTACTCATCCATCAACTACCAGCACTTCACGTAGATGTTATTGTTTGCCCCCTCCCCCCCCCCGACACACACACACACATATTCAACTTCAATTCTTTTTTATTTCTAATGTGTACATTGATTGACAATGAAAATGCAATGCGTCAAGGAGAGAGAGTGAGAGAGAGAAAGAGAGCGAGAGCACAAAAATAATAAAGGAGAAGGGAATGAAAAAAGATCGAACGGGAAGTGAATTGTGTGCACATTTTCAAAATTCTGTGATGACTTAGTGTAGGGATCACAGAATTTTGAAAATGTGCACACAATTCACTTTTCCCCATAGCACGTCATACGCAGTTTTTAACTGTTTTTTGACGTAAAATAAATAAAAAATAAATAAATTGAAAAACCGACAGAATTATGAAAGAAGAGAGACGAATCGAAAGAGAGATGCTAAAAGTAAGAAAGGAAGAGTCGAATGATGAAATAGAGAGAGGATAAGGGAAAGAGAGACGGTAAGAGAAAGGGAGAGGATAAGAGAAAAAGAGAGAGGCTAAGTGAGAAAGAGGCTAAGAGAAAGAGAGAAAGGAGAAGAGGCAGAGGACAAGAGAAAGAGAGAAAGAAAGAGAAAGAGAGAGGATAAGAGACAGAGGAGAAGAGAAAGAGAGGAAGAAAGTGAAAGAGAGAATGAAAGAGAAAGAGAATGAAAGAGAAAGAGAGAAAGAAAGCGAAAGAGAGAAAGAAAGCGAAAGAGAGAGAAAGAAAGCGAAAGAGAGAGAAAGAAAGCGAAAGAGAGAGAAAGAAAGCGAAAGAGAGAGAAAGAAAGAGAAAGAGAGAAAGAAAGAGAAAGAGAGAAAGAAAGAGAAAGAGAGAAAGAAAGAGAAAGAGAGAAAGAGGGGGAGAAAGGAAGAGAAAGAAAGGGGGGGAGACTTTATGAAGATAATTGAAAATGCTTTGACTCCAGCGAATAAGCTGATAAGTCTAGAAAACTTAATGTTATTGGGGAGCAATAACAACTTTAATGCTATAAATAAGGAATTAATGATATTCAAAGAAAACCTACACAAAAATAGTTTTGTTTCAATATCACCTTCGTTAGGATAACATTAATCCCTGATTTAATTCATTTAAATGCTGTTTTTTGCTCTCCTGTAAAATTTAAGGGATTATGACTTATCAGCTTATTCACCGGGATCAAAAAATTATCTCATGTAATATCTAAATTAAATTTATTATTATACTATAATACATTATTTTTATTATATATCTGTATAAAAAATGGATGGAGTATGTAATTTCAAGAGGGAGAGCAGATGTTCCTCAGGTCACCCTCTTGCATCAGTCCCTAGGAGATTATTGAAATACTATTTGTTGCTCCAAAATCAACTCTCTTTGTTTCTTTCACTTTTAAGGTTGTTTCCATTATTTGCTCAACTATCATTCGCCGATTCATTCATAGTTCTTTAACATATTATTATTTGCATTGCATTCACACTTATTGACTAGCTTAGCATGTTGCTTCCAGCAGGTATTTTCATTGAGAAAAATTTTATTTGTGTTTCGCTAGTTCATAACAAAAATAAATTTTAAACATATTACAGTGTTCTGACTCGTCCATTTTCGGGTATGTGAAGTTACATGAAAAAATATCAATTAAAATATGTTTAATTTTTTTGTTTCATTTCAAAATTAGGTTCAATCATCGTCAATCCGATGGACTGGATTGCAATGATTTAAGCGAATGTCGGAAGTAGAGTATCGTACGATGTTCACGGCGTTTCGCCATTGCACTCGTAGGTGCTTTAAAAACCATACAATATATCTATTATCTCTTAAATTTATCTTTAAGATGCTGCATGATAATTCCTTTTCGTATTGATGAATTAGTACCTACTTCATTATCATTATAATATAATATTTATCAAATTAACGAAAATCACATTCGTTTCGTTTTTAACGCGTTTTTTTTATATATCAAATAAAACCATCTTTCTTATGTGTCTACCCCTAACTTTCCTTTTGTCTTCTCTCTCCCCTTTCTACTTCCTCGCATTTCATATACGTAGTATACAGAAAGTTATGTAATGCTGCCGCGAATTTTCGGCAGAAAAATTCGTATTGTAGTTCTCTGATACCAAAAATGTAAATAATTCTTGTTTCTATAAGTAGTAAATGACTTTCTCTAACTCGCTGTGTACTCATAACCCTCGTTTTGTGGATCCTTCATACAAATATTGATTTAAGGCAAAATGTTTGTCCGTCTGCATGTTTGTGAACAACAATATCATCTGATTCGTGAACAGGATTTGGCACCAAAATTGATAATGCCGGATCGATCTGAATGATATCGCAAACCATAGAATTTGAAACGAATTTTTTTCTATATTTGGGACTACTTTGCCTGAACCCCCAACGAAATTCTTCAAATATTTCTTTAAATTTCTTGTCAAAAATGGAAATACTCTGATAAAGACGGCATATGATCGATTTTCACTGTTAACACTGAATTTTGGAAAATTGGAAAAGTTTCACATTTCTTAGACTCCCCATAAAATCACATTATTGAAAACAGATTTTTTTACTTGAAATGACATTGTTGTCCGGAATTAGTTCTTTAATTAATGTCATGTACATTTCTTCGAAAATACTAATAGTTCTCGTGCAGTTTTTGATGAAATATGGGTAATTTTAAAATTAAGATTTACTAAAAAGTCTCCAAATTGTTCCTTTCAATCTTGTCAAATACAAAAGATCTTGAAAACTTTTGTGCTTTTTGCTAGTTACGAAAGGAAACAATGTTATTTCCACAGTTTAGAAGACCACGGGGTAGTTGCAAATGTAAGTTTTCAAGTATTACTTTTATTTTCCTTACGTGGAAATTCTATCCACTAATGAATAAAACGCGCATCAGTCATCACTCACGGACCAACCGCTTCAAGAGAGTTCACATCCCCACTGTTAGGTACTTAAAATGTGAAGATGATCACTGTGTAATTCCTCGGTTTCCATTCCTGTCACACCTTAAGTAAATCACTGTTAGAAACTAACAGTAGCTTCAGAGTCTTAGTTTACGTGTAGCATGTAGTTTCCTCGGTAGCTGAACTGGTCGTTAGTGTAATTAACGCCACAATGGTCTAGTGACTCATAATTACCTAACAAGCTGGCAAGAAACGCGTAATGCATCCTGGGCACAGTTCGGAGAATCTTCTGGATATTTTCCTCGAACGTGAGTTAAAATGTTCTTACAAATATCTACTTCCATTTAGCAAATACGAGTTCAAGTTTAACACAAGGTATTTAATTGATAAACTCGAACGTTAACGAATGAATGCTACGAACGTAAAGGCACAAACGCTATCAGCTGAACCTCTGATAACATTTCTCTGCGCGTAGGCGCGATGACACGTTAATTCTCAAAAATTTTTTTTTCAAAAATCAATTTAGGGAATATCCTATGTAGTATGAATCCAATAACACACACGCTACATCCCATACTATGTAATATTAATCACACCAACAGAAGAATACGAGTATTTGAGACTGGTGAGAAGTGATGTGAATTATGGTTCCGAACTGTGAGTAATAAAATCACTTGAAAGTAAACATATTAACACAAAGACCCAAGTATTCTCGTTCACAAAGTTGGTGGAAAATGAGTTCACTACAGAGCATGAAAATAATATATAATTTATATTAATCTAATATATTCACGTTTCAAATACGTAAATTACATTCTTCGTAGGCATCTTTGCCTAGGACGCAGCGCCTCCCGGACAGCCAAGTAGATATTACAATGAAGTCATCAAAATATGTTGTTTTTTTCTGAAAAGTTTATCAGTAACATTGCTATTTTAACAATATAAACATATTAAAATGTTTTTAATCATTGTAATAAACATTAAATTAAATATAATATTATTACGGGTTTTCATAGATTTGTCTGATAAATGTTTACGTCTAATCAAGTTTTCGTCAACTGTAAGAAAATTAATTCTTGCAGAGTCCCACACATACTTCATACGTTTTGTTCTGGGGCTATACTGAGTTCATTGTGTGATCGTCAACAGAAAACCACAATTACTAGTTCAGTCATTACCCATTCAGTCACGAATCTGACCGCAATTCTCTCTAGGCGGCGCAAAAGAATAATGTTGATGATTGCGGTGATAAAGACCACACCAATAGCAACAGTAATGACGCGTCAAACTGAATGCTCAGCGGCATACACCAGCGCCTCTATACACTCATTAGTGGAATTTCCGCGAACTAATCATGCTTTTGTACATCGACGAGGTAACTTGTTTCGTTCATGACTAGAATGGACCATCACCTTGAGAATTACAATGCAAAGAACATTGAAACAAAAATATCATGTTCTTACGTAAATGAAACAACTTCTTGAGGGATTTTCTGTTATTTTTACTTATTTTTTTCAATTTTTAGTTACTTTTTTTTATTTTAGCTCAATTTGGAGACCCTGGTATCTTTAGGGAATGTTTTAACCTTGCGAGGTAGATAACATGAAGTTCACATTCCATTATCATCGTGCTCTCATTTATTACTCCAATTGCGTTTTTTATATTTTTTATTAGAATAAATAATATTTCATATATATTAGGGTAAAATTCACATACATATCAGTGAGCATTTTTAACTTTCTTATATTCGAACGGCATTAGAAAAGGGTACAATACTTTATGGTCTGAATTCTGTGGTGGCAGCTGAGATTTTGTGGTACTCCATGATAAAATATCTGGAGTTAATGAGGTATCTACCTCAATAGTATACAATGTAATTTTAATGTGATTACATGTAGTCAGACACGTGTTTCGGGAACACTCTTCCCATCATCAGTGGTTCTACAATTTTTAAACACATTACACATGTCAACAAAATCATATATAAACAGACTACTTGGGTACTTTTCTTGTGTACTTTTCCTGTCTTTTCTGTGTTACTTGGGTAAGTACCAATTTTAAATATTTATTTCATTGTTCACTGTTTATATATGATTTTGTTGACATGTGTAATTTGTTTAAAAATTGTAGAACCACTGATGATGGGAAGAGTGTTCCCGAAACACGTGTCTGACTACATGTAATCACATTAAAATTACATTGTATACTATTGTGGTAGATACCTCATTCACCCCAGATACTTTATGGTTTGATTTGCTGGAAACCTTTTTCGTCTCATTTTTAATGTTGTGCCTCCACGTGGCTATGATATACCACGACAGATTGACGGATGTAGAAATGAACAATGTGTGGGGACGTAGGAACACGGAGGAATGGAGGCATTTTGAAGGGAGGGGCTCATGATACGCACGAGGACCTCAACTGTGAACTCACGTTGTCCTCTACAAATTCGTCGGGGGTGAAAAAGAATTAATTAGTTCGGGAACAATTAAAGCAAGATACTCCATACAGTACCCGTATAAAGTTTACTTCATTTTAAATGAAAGTTATAAATTAAGAAGAGAGGAAACAATACTTGCGTAACTTTCATCGTTAAGGAACATCTGTAAAGTCTTTGGGTCTGACAACGTTTCTCTGGGGGTACCTGTCATTATTGTATTACATTTTATCTATATCCGCAATTGCATCACCGTATTCAGAGTAGAGAAAATTATTCGTTCACTCGTGAAATAAGACAGTAATTCGTCCACTGGTGTTCATTTCTACAACAGAATACAACTCATCCCTAAATAAGTATTACAGTATGCAGTTTCCTCACACTGAGAACCTGGCAAACGCAATTCCGCAAAACAGCATATCCTACTTTTCCTTTCAGTGTATAAATAATTTCAGTTGACAGCTGCAAATAAAATGTAAATCCTACGGTTTTATTTCCAACATCAGTGATCAGCGTACCTGCCGAGGCAGCGCAGGGTCTGGTGCTCCGTGCTCCGAGCTCGGAGCTTTTTCGCCGCCGCGTGACGCGGCAAGTAAACAGGCGAATTTCTGTGATAGCCAGTGTCCTTCGCGTTCCTCTCGTATGAAACCCAACCTTCCCCGGGCGGTGGGAGGGGGTCCAGGGGGGGGCGGAAGGGGGGTGGGGCGAGTCGCTCGCTGGCGGAGCCGAGGCGGCCTCGCGCACGAAGGCGGAAAAGTCCCTTTCTATACCAACGAATTAAAGAGGAATATTACAAAGGGTATCTCCGGTAAAACGTTCCCCTCAATCAAATGACGTATGAGTGGTTACATTATAATTTTAACATTAAAATAATATTTTTGAAAGGTTTCTTGGCGCTCGTCCTACTACCCACACATCAACAGTCAGTCAAAAACGTGTTTTTTTAATTTTAATTATTTTCGGCAATTTAACACTATTTTATTTGTCTGGAAAATTTGATAAATAAGACAATTTATACTATCAGAAAAACATTTTTTTATATTTTCTCAGACACAAATTCGAACTCAATAAAATATTTTTGAAAAAATAACAAATAATTTTTATTGTGTCTTTTTTAAAAAATGGGTTTGAATTTGAGCCTGAGAAAATATAAAAAAATATTTTTCTGATAGTATAAATTGTCTTCTTATTTATCTTCCTTTTCTCAGTCAAACGAAATAGTGTGAAATTGCAAACAAAAAAACAAAAAAACAAAAACAAAAACAAAAAACACGTTTTTGTCTGTACAGGGGTGTGGATAGTGGGTATGGGGGGGAAAGAAACCTTTTAAAAATATTATATTTACGTTATAATTATAATGTAACCACTCATACGTCATTTGGTAAGGGCAACGTTTTACCATCTTATTCGGGGGAGCCCTTTCCTCACGAAATAACTCACTGGCTTAGGTGACTCAGGGCATCAAGTGATGCCACTGCAGTGCCTCTGCTCGGGAGATCCTAAGGTACGACCTCGTTATTCAGAGAGGGAAGAGCACAGCAACCTCACATTTTAAAACATGCACTACGCTTACGGAACTAATGACCTTGGCCGTTGACGTGCTAGGGATCACCAGTGAATGAAACAATCAATCAATCAATGAACGAAATAACTCATTCATACCTATTTCGCGGTTATTTACTACGTTTTAGTAATACAGTGTTATATGAGCATAATGACATCAAACTCGCTGTCCGTTAAAAACAATGAAAAACAAGAGAGTTGTTGCTAAAGATAGTGTAAAAGCAATATTTCAATGAAATGTATTTAATTTACATGATTCTTTCCTACAAAATGGCAGTAAAATCATTAGCAACACGTGGCCTATATCCCAAATAACGAACTGGGTTGGTTATAAGCATTGGATAAGCTTTGGCTAACAAATGTTAACAATACTTTAGTTGCACTATATCGGACTAATGACTTTAGTATTGAATGGGGACAGTTCACGTGCATTCAAATCTGCAACAGAATACGCACATCACAGATAGGACTTTCCTTCTAGGATTTCGAAAATATGAAAACCTAAGGGGCAGAAGACTGCTATTTACTTTTTGAGATCGGCGATTACTACATCCTTGAGTAGTAATCGAGTAACCTGCATTCTTCTGTCCGTCTGTCTGTCTGTCCGTCACTCATATTTTGACCCTTTCCGGTCCACAAATCGAGATAAATGATTTGACGCGTCTCTGTTTTCTGATATGGAGGTGATCACTTTGTTCATGTTCATGAATCGTTTCGAATTGATTCGTCAGATTAACATTTATTAAATATAATTTTGTAACGAAACTAGCAATTAAACAAGTCTTTGGATGGCCGATAATAGGCCAACCGGGCTACTGTAAGGTGTTTAAAACTTATTTTTATTTTGATCGCGCAAAGCGCAAATAAAACTTTTCAACATGAACATATTTGCCAGAGACGCCACGCCAGCTTTTTTATAAAGGACTATAATTCACTTAAAATAATTTATGTATTTAGCAGTTTGGGGTCGATAGTTGGACTTTGGCGGCCAGCTAATTTAAAAATTAATGAAGGGTACGCTAAATGACACAATTGTGTCTTTTAGTGCGTAATGTACGCTAAATGACACAATTGTAGGTCAGGCATGTTTAAGATACAATGATGGTCTCTATGGGCTCCTATCTCCTGTACCTTAAACAGGAGTGGCTTTGTAGCACTTCGGGAAGATTTTAGTAAATAACTTTATTTTTAACGTAATTAACTAAGTTATAGCGGTACAAGAAATTTAAAAACATGCGTTGTCTATTTTGGTGATAATTATTGAAATAAATATTCTTGAACAAAAATTTTACCTAAACTTAGCATTAAGTCACCTCACAGGATGGGGTGATTTTATGCCACCTCAGTAATTGCGCATTGTTCAATGATTGACAAAAATTCTACCGCTTCTCAAGAAACTACTAACGAAATATAACGTTTTCCTACTAGAAATGAAGAAATAATGTTAGTGCGGAAACACCCTGTATGTTGTATACAAATATATATAAGTAGCAATAGTTCTTCTTGCTGCAAAACTGTTTCAAAAAATAAACCGCACGAATACCTGCGCGAGAGGTCTGTACACGTGTGACGAAATGTCAGAGTCGATAAAACTCCTTGTCTCTTAGCAACATATCAATGTTTGACGAAATGTGAATGTCACTTGAATTATATAACGCACACGTTTGTCTCATACGTTCACCAACTTTAGGCGTCA
Organism: Teleogryllus occipitalis; assembly: GCA_011170035.1. Lineage (NCBI taxonomy): Eukaryota > Metazoa > Arthropoda > Insecta > Orthoptera > Gryllidae > Teleogryllus > Teleogryllus occipitalis. The sequence goes on along the minus strand of BLKR01000871.1, from coordinate 32,334 downwards.
CATTACTGTACCTCGCAAAATATAAAACAAAATCCTGGCAGCTGTATTAGCTATAAATACTGTAAGTCACCAAATTAATACTTCATATGGGATGACAGACAACACGAGACAATACTATAAAGTCTCGTTAAATCCACGTTCAAGCAAATAAATTATTATACTGTGTTATTGGGAAATGGATGCGGTAATTTCTGGTTGCGAGACTGAACTAAAATTTCGTAGACTAGGAGAGACACAGGAATAATAGTAATCGTCCAAAATTCACGTAGCTTTGTCAACGACGGATAGAGAAGAGATAATTCGAGAATGATGAACTACTACATACTATCTACTACGAAGTGTGGAATGTAGGAAAGGAAATCTCGAATTCAAATTGTCTCCCCTGTAGTAAATAGTTGGGTGAAAGCCCACAGAAAATTCTAGAGACTTACTGCTCTGATAGGACGATTATCTTGCTCCTTTCAACGAATTCCAAGTGAATGCCCAACGCACTATCGTAAGACAACAGATTGCGGGCTGTGTTCCTTCCTCGTCTATCCAGATCCTACGTTTGTCCCAAGGGACGGGCGATGAACTAATCTCCCATTCCCATGTCGTCCAACCTGCATTGATTTCAAAAATCTCCCATCCCAATTCTAATCCTATCGCCACCTCCCTTTATCAACTCCCATCTCCAATCCATCTCCATCTCTCTTCATCCAATCTATCACCACCTCTCTTTATCTCCCATCGTCAATCTCGATTAAGTTTATCGTCCAGTTGCTCCTCTAGCTTTAGGCAAATACTGAAATCTTCCCAGACTTAATATGCAAATATTTTTTCAAAATTTATAATTGATAGATGGATAATTACATAGTTTAGTTTTATAATACTTCATCGTATGTCATTTGTCATTGCTTACATAATAACTTATTGTACTAAACTTAACTACACAACGTGTAGGTAACTACAAATTGTTACTATTACTATAGTTATCACTACTGTTTACCATTACGGGAGAAAATGTTCAAGAATGCTTCAAAAGGGAATCTGTTTTTAATTTTTGTTGGACATTTAACCCTTTTCTGTCTGAATTATTTTGTAAAAAATTTCATTACACCATTTTATAATTTAAAAAAATGAAACATTTGAAACACACATGGTGACACCTTTTAGGATGAGATGGATAAGAACTAGACGTTCTCATTGCATTCCTGCAATTTTTTAAAGATGAAAGTTTGAACTATCTGCAGCTTCGTACAGCGTATCCATACGGGCATGTTAGGCAGATTAGGGTTCATGAACCCAGGTTGTAGTGGGTTGCACGGTTTAGTGGAGTTAGGTTTGAGTAAAAATTATTAGAAAGAAGGGCTATATTTTGATGATATGTGATATATTTAACTCTATGTGAAGTTGGGTGTTTGTAATGAACCACGGGACACGAATTGCTGGTCTGAGGAATCTATTTTGTACGGTTTGGAGTTTATTAATGTTGGTAATTGATGCATTGGTTCAAATGGGACATGCGTGCAGTATTAAGGGACTGTTAATGGATTTGTAAAGTGTAATAGCATTAGTTAAGGATAGCCAGCTAATGGAGTTGATAAGGGGATTTAGTTTTCCACTTGAGTCACGCGTGAAAGTTCAGGTCGAAATATTGTACCGTTTGGTGTCCTTGGAATTGAATTTTTATTTGTATGCAAGAAAGGGGAATAGGGGGACATGGTCTTAGAATGTTTTTGCAGTTGATTTAGTTGGGTGAAGTTTTATTTTCCATAATTATGACCAGTTGTCTATTTTATTTAGATGATGCATTCTTTCTGTAATGATGATAACTTAATAGTTAGAACCTTGACAATGACAATGCTGCAACTGAGCCATAGCGTTCGGTGACATATTGGTCGTGGCAGAAAAAATGTTTCAGCTTGACATGCAAGTACGAAACAATCTCTCATATTCCTTTCGACTCTTTATTCACACATTCCCGAAATAAATCATTTTATTCATTTATTTATTCGAAACTGTCTGGAAGGTAGCTCATTGTTGTAGTTTCATGGCAAGAAAGTTTTCGATTACAGGACTATTCTCATAAAAGCGTCCTGTAATGAATTTTCCCTAACTCCACTGTCACCAACTTATCTCCTTGTAACTTCTGCTCTTGAAGAACCAAGGAGCCTTGCTTTATTTCAAAAGTTCATGAGTTAGTGTAGGTTAACCTCTTATAGATCTCGTATGTCAACGCATACAGCGCTTTCGATGTGCCATAAGCATAGTCATCATCTAGCTAAGAAACAAACAACTATCAACGAGTCTAGTAGCAAAAATACCATTAAAATATATTGAGTGAGTTTTCAATACATTCCAAACATGTACTTATCAATTGATATTTTATTTGCAACTACTCGGGTGATCAGTTTAAAATGCAATCCACAGCAGGGAGAGCGAATTGCTCTGGCGACTATGTTTGAGCGGGTCGGATAGCGGCTGGCTGTTTTAAGTAGGTAAACTGTAGGGAAGTCCGCTTAATCCCTTCTCCCTTAACGCCACCAAGAGGAGGAGAGCAGGTGACCGCCGTGCCCACGAGTTCAAAGACAAAGACACGCGCCTGCTTGTCTCGCGTCGAAAGAATATTGTGTTGACAAGAACAGTGATTTCTTACTTCATTTGTTAAAAAGTGAAATAAGCTTGCCATTTAAAAGATACATTCAGGTAAATTTAATTGTAATATTTACTTATTTTAGTTTGATAACAAATATGCTTCAGAAATGTACACGTTTAATACTTTTCTGTTTTAAATAAATATTAATAAAGTAATAATTCCAGATTCGCAGAACAAATGTTTTTATTATTGTTATTATTGAATAAGGTTACTTTAAAAATAATTAAGTAAAATTAATTAACTAATTAAAAATATAATAAAAATTAATTTTTTAATTTATTCTGATACGCATCCCCCGTTCTTGTTTCTTTGAAAAACAACAGACCAATTAATCTGCGTCGATAAATGGAGCACCATACTCCAATCTTTTTTAATGCAATGGTCTCTCTACTGTTTCCTAACGTCTCTTGGTATGTACTCCAGAGTCTATTGTTTTGCTGGTTAAGATATCCATCCAGATGAAGCCAAGCCTCATCACTAAAAATCACTTTATCAAGTGCCTCAAGACCTTCGCTAAAAATTTGCCGTAGCTAATTACAGTAATTCATGCGAGCAGCTCGATCAGGAACCTTAAGCTCTAGAGATGCACGCTGTTTAAATACGCACGTTTTCAATTTTTTGAGGCACAGTGCGCACTTCCATACGAAGATTATAGTGCTGCTGAAGCTTCCTTAATCATTTTTTCGGGTAAGTTGAAAGAACATCCAGAAATTCCAGTAGTTTTCGCTGGGTGAGCACTGTGTTTTGGGGACTTCTTTCCCGATCAAACACGCTCGCTGTTTCGCGATTGCATTTCACTAACCGAAATATGGTACTCTTATTTGGAATAGACTCCGATTTTTTTTTGAAAGTTGCCTGGCACTCTTTGAAAGATTGCGTTCTGAAATACTTCTCCGCCAAAATCTGCGTTGCTCTATGCTGAGACGCAACGTAAGTTAACTTTAAAACATGAACGAAGACTCAGCCTGTTTTGCACTCATTGCCACTCATTTCGGAAAAGAATGGGAAAATACGTTATCTGTGAAACTTCTTACCTCTCTTGCATCTCGCCACTTACAAAATTCTCTACATTCTTCCACATATCTATCTTTTGATTTTAATAGAAAAAAATCGGGGTCGCGGTTCTTGCTTCTTCTTATATATCTGAAGTAGTTCCCATTATTTCCAAATTATCTCCCATTACAAGATCCATTACATCTATAGAACCTTACATTCTCTTTACTATTAAAGAAAACATGAGAATAAAGTTCAACATGGACTGTGTGGCCATGAAGCGGAACAAATGATAGAGTGATAAACACACTACATTTCATGTCAGTGATGTTATTAATTACAGGAAAACATGCATAAAAAGTGTCTCAAATAAAATATTGGACATCACACACTAAAAGACCCTTTTAATGGCTCGACAGGATTACCAATACAGGAGGCAGGTGAACTCTGTCTCGCCATGAAATGGCCCACTTTCGTGCTTTACAATGTAAGTTATTATTGCGCTGAAAACTACAAAAGTTTATTCCAACAACGAATTTTAAGCCAACTAGCAAAAGAAATTATGAAACATGTTTGCAAAGAAAAGTCGAGAATTTTTCACGGAACTTTCTACGAATATGACATTTTGAATACTCTCTGTGTTAAGTTCTCAACTTCCCTTCGCACTCCTGTCTCGATATTACTTTTGATAGATATAGCCTGAAAGAGGATAGTTGGAACAAACATTTTGTAGTTTTCAGAATAAATAAATGAATAACACACCTGTTGTCACGTAACGAGATAGCTTGAAATATCACCTTTCAAAAGAAACAACATTCAGTTAGATTCTGAAGAAATATTTAATGATGTTGTGCGAAAAATAGCGTGAGAAACTCGTTGCTAAATTGACCATATTGCATTCGTCACTCAACTTCGGCTTCTCTCACTCCTAGAGTCTTTTCCATTCACTATAACAATGGCGTTAAATTATAAAATAGTTGCATAACGCACTATGAACGCTCTGAGCAACGTGACTTTCATCTTATATCGAGTTTCATCATAGGATATGACCTCGTCAGGGCATCAAACTGGCAATTCCAAGGCCATCGAGAATGCACACACTAGAAGTATTGTTGGTAGAATATATATATAAAAAAAAGAATTCAACACAATTTTTATGTGGAACTTAGTCGCCAAAAAATAAAAGACTACGCCTAAATACATTAACACAGATTTTTATTTCTCCATTTTCTCATGTCTTTTAAAAACTTTGGTCTTGAGTACCATAAGGAGGTGAGATTCAATCTTCTCGCATTTTGATGAATAGACATGGTATTGACATCAAACCCCCAGAATCTACGTCAGTACTGAAAATATTGTATCGGCAAAATGTAATATAGTTTTTTATTTATTTAATTTATTTTAAACCGTTCTGCTACTACTCTGCTATAAGCGATAAAAAACAGTTTTACGATTTTACAGTATATGAAAATACACACATTATATAACAATATTTCATGACATTGTCTTTCAACAATTTAAAATATTCACGAATAGATGATACATGTAATACAGTTATTTACGTAACTAGCAAAGAATAGAGTCTTTGGCATAGAGTGAAATATTAACAGACAAAGCGATTATAGAGTCGAGTCCGGCATTTTAAAAACAATACGCCACATACTTTCGTACCAACTGCATACATGGTTTTTTTAAACGAGTTTATGGAAACTCACTGTGTATAGTTTTAGAATCATAATTAATAACCGATTTAGCAGCCATGAAGATTCATGTCACCTGAACGTTTCGTTTACTTTGGAAATTGATGGATTATAACTTACAATTTCGTGCAGAGAGAATGCAAGGCGAAAAGTAAATGTATGTGCGATGTGGTTTTTCAAAAGGACTTCATTTTCACTGTATGGAAAATAGAAAACCCCCAAAACATTATTTCATGTCATTCAGTATTAAGTCTCGAGGGCTGATCAAATAAGATTTACACATTCTGGAACAAATGCAAATTATTTTTTTTCTGTCTGTATTTCTTCAATATTTTAAATTAATTTTGATCTTTGATTTTTTAAAGACAACATTTTTGATATTAACATTTTTTACATAATACATAGAATAATGTATAATGGAATAAGGTAGAATCTACTAAATTTACTAGTTTATATGATGTATTATTAAGTATTTTTTCTCAAAATTAGAATATTTCTTTTACTATTAACTTCTTTCTGTCTAAATTATTGTAATTTTATAATATCCCTCTCAACCTCTTTCTAACTGCTTCCTTTCATAGAGTATTTTTAACATATGGTTTAGTGTGACTTGTGTACATGAACAACATATTCTTCGGTTTATAACTACCATTGTTTAAATAATATATTTATTTATTTCATTTGTGCCTGATGATGGAAACAAATAATTTCTGAAACGTTGCGCTATGTATTATGTAATAAATGTTAATGTCAAAAATGTTCTGTCTTTAAAAAATAAAAGACCAAAAATATTATAATACATTTTGGAACAGTACAATTATTATTCTCTGTGAACAGTGTTCAACCTGTTTCAGAAATGTAATGAAATCTCTCTTCTATACAAACAAAAATGAATTGCTAAAATGTATGTACCCACATAACTTCCGAACGACAGCATCAAATTGGATAATTCATTTTTTTTGTGTTCATTATTGCCAGGATAAGGTTTGTATAAAAGAAAATTTTTAAAAAACCAAACAGAATTTATTTTTAAATCTCATAATATGAAAAGTGAGCGAGTGAATGAGACAAGACTATGAGAGATCTTCAATATATTAACAAATTATTAAAAGAGGAAAAGAGAGAGGAGAAAAGAGAAAGAAAAGAGAAAGGAGAAAAGAGAAAGGAGAAAAGAGAGAGGAGAAAAGACAAAGGAGAAAAGAGAAAGGAGAAAAGAGACCGGAAGAAAGAGAGAGGAGAAAAGAGAGCGGAAGAAAGAGAGAGGAGAAAAGAGAGAAGAAAAGGGAGAAGAAAGAGAAGAAAAGAGAGAGGTGAAAAGGGAAAGGGGAAGAGTGAGAAAGGTCAGAAAGATAGAGATAAAAGTGAGAGAAGGGGAAGAGAGAGAGGGGGGAAAGAGAGAATGGGAAAGAGAGAGGGGTAAGTGAGAGAGAGAGAGAGTGGGAAAGAAAGAAAACAGTAAGAGGTAAAGGCGGTAAAAGTGAGAGGGCAGAAAAGAGAGAGGAAAGTGAGGAAAGTGTTAAGGGAAAAATGAGGAGAGTGAGAGGGACTGTGAGGGAAAAGTGAGAAAAGGAAATAGAGAGAAAAGGAAAGACAGAGAAGGAAAGAGAAAAGGAAAGAGAGATAATGAAAGTGTGAGAGAGAATGAAATAAAGAAAAGGAAAGGAAGAGAGAGGGGGGAAAGAGAAAGGAAGAGACAGACGGGGTAGTCACGGGGAAAGGGGGAGAGGGAGAAAAAGTAAGTGAAAAAGAGGGAGAGGAGAGAGAGGGAAAGAGGGAGGAGGAGGAAAAGAGAAGGGAAAATCTAGGAAAAAAGACAGGCAAAAAGAGAGAAAAATAGATAGGGAAAGTGAGATAAATAAGAGGGGAAAAGAGAACGGGAAAAAGAGAGAAGTTGGAAATGAGAGGAGAAAGAGGGAAGGGCGTAAGAGAGAGAGAGAGGTAAAGAAGGAAAAGAGAGGGAAAATTGAGAGAGAAAAGAGAGAGGGAGAGATAAAGATGAGAGAGAGAGAGAGAGAGAGAGAGAGAGAGAGAGAGAGAGAGAGAGAGAGAGAGAGGGCAGGACAACGTCTGCCGGGTTCTGCTACCTCCATTCATCCAACCATCCATCAGTATTTACAAATCGATTTTCGGGTTCAAATTTGCATGTTGTACCTCCTTTACTCCTGCGCCAATCTTAACCATCTTTGGAATAGAACTAATAGATCTTAATCTGTCTTTACGACCCATTCGAGATCATATTGTTTAGATGATTCCAAAATCTTTCCTCCTCATTCTATGGGGCAGAAAAATTGATTTTTTTTCGACGACCGTGCGCGTCTAGCAGCACAATAATTCGGTGATGCAAGTTGAAGCGTGAATTACAAAATCAAGATTTTCTCAAAAACGGCAACAATTTTTTTCTTTAAACTCTTGATAGGGACACTGCTAAATGCACTCTATTATATAAGATGACATAAACACCATATTGCTCTATCCCTTGTTTTTTTTCAAAAATTACAAAAATGTATTTTTTTACGTAGCTCTCGCGCCGTTAATATTTACATTGGTGGCAATTGGTCTGAGAACTCGTGCTTTAAATAATGTTTAATAAAATGTTTCTCATAGAACTCAACAGTTTTCTGCTAAAATGAACTCAAGATTCCCAATTTTCTGAAACACTCAAACACCATTTTCTCAAAAATTGCTCCATATTTTTCCTTATTTTGTTTCAACGTGTAGTGCTAATTGCACGGTTTAATATCACGTAAAGCTCATTTGCTGCACTCCTTTGTTTTCTTAAAAAATTACAGAAATGTATTTTTTTTTAAATATCTCCAACAGCGTTAATATGCACATTTCCAGCGATTTGTCAACACTATTGCATTTGTTAGTAGAAATGCTTCAAATAACTTTAAATGAAGTTTTTAGAACACTCAAAACGTTTCTGTGAAAAAGAGCTTCAAATTTCCCATTTACAATAACGTTTAAACGCCATTTTCAAAAAAAAGCTGCAAATTTTTAAATAAAAATTGATTTTTAGGACGAGGTTTTACTCTTCTTGAACATTCTTAGGGCCGGTTTCACCAACAGCCGAGTAAAGTTAAGAGTAGTTACTCGAGAGTAAGCATTACTCCACGATAGTTACTCTCGAGTAAAAGATAAGCGTTTCACCAAGGTTCTGGAGGGTTATGTTACTCTAGAGTACATTTTTTTCCTAGGGCTTGTATCCAGCCGACAGCCGGTTGGCCTTTACGTCCCGAAGGGACGCATATTCGACCATACACTAGACAAACACATGCGGGCTCCTCTGATCTGGGGTCAGCAGAACGCGACAACACATACACAAAGTCAAGGGACAAACAGCCATGCCCAAGGCGGGACTCGAACCCGCGACCCTTCGGACCGAAGCGCTGAGTCGGTACTCGCTCTTAGCCACCTCGGCCATCCAGGTCGGCCTCTAGAGTACATACTCCCCAATTTACTCCGCGTACCTGCTGAACACGCAATTTTTCATACACAGTAGAGAGCGATTCAAGAGGCCGTGAACGAGAGTAACGCTGTGAACCATTGCGGACCAACGGGAACCTCTGGTTATTTCCTTTCATTTCAGTTTTGGAGTTCTTTGCGTCGTCTTGGCCTTAGTTTTGTGGGGTGATTTGAGATAGCGTAGCTTATTTCTTAGTTTTTGTATCTTTATTTCTTAATATTTTTTAGTCTAGGTTCTCGAGTGTATATTATTACGAACTAGAACAAAAATGACTAGTTTTTCAAATGTTGTTAACCTCGCGCTTTTAAAAGAAATATTTGTTTGTTTTATTTTTTTAAAGTTTTATTTATCTTTCAACTATTATTTATAGTTAAGACGTTGGGAAGAGATTCTGGAACTCAAGATAACGTACGCAGATGATCTTCTCCCCCATACGTCATATACAGTTTATTACTGTTTTTGACTAAATAAATACTTTTAGTTATTGTTCTTATTTTTTCTTTTCTTGTCATATACTTACTATCTTTATCCACATCGGTGAAAAATAAATTTACAACCTCTACAGTTCATAATGTACCCGATGAGTTAACAATTTACTTCACAAATAAAATACGTACTTGCACAATTTAAATGATTTTTAATAGACATATCCTATTTTGATTTGGGTTCTGGACTTATTTATGGGTACCTACAATTCAGAAATAATAGTTTATGAAATTATTCTACTACTTGAATATATTTCTTATATTTATTTTTTAGTATGCAAATTATTCGTTTCTAAATCAGCTTCAATTCTTCAAAATAGAAGAGCTGATTATTTTGTCAAACATAACCTCGTTGCAAAATCTCGATCTTCATAATTAGGAAACCAATCCCTTCTCCCCTACACCTATCTGTGTCTTCGCATTACAGGATAATATTCCGAATCATCGCCGGAATCATCTTCAAATACCATCATTCGCAATCGTCGAGCCATAACACGTCGGAGGTACACGCACGTTGAAAACTAATTTTACTCCTATTTTATTCCACGGATCTTCGCCGTGTAAAGTTACTCTCGGATTTACTCTTGTGTATGCGATTTACACTCAAGTAAAGTGTTAGTGAAACGCTGCAAGAAGATACTCTCGCGTAAACATGATTTAATCCAGAGTAAACTCTTACTCTTCGTTTGGTGAAACCGGTAAAAGTAATAGTTCGCTTCTACTACTAGGAAAATGAAACATTGAGAAAATGTCAAAAAATGTACTTTGAACGGCAATGGATGATGACAGCTGGCAAGAGGATAGGACAAGAGAAATGCCAGTCCACATGAAAAATGTCCATTCGTGGATTTACTCATTGTCGTTTTCCTTTTTACACACAGATCCTCTCAAATTCACTCCTACATATATGGGGAATACAAATACGGTCACCGGACAACTTATGCCACAAGGTGTCTCTTCAAGCGTTGCTTGTCTGCCCCATAGCATTAGGAGGAAAAATAAAAGGAAATACTAATAGATAATCATTTTTGAAACATCGTGCATTAATGTGTAGTTGAGTGTTTCAATATTAAAGAGATCATAATGGAATATTCTTTATTGTCGCTTTTTCCTTTCCCACGCAACAAGTCGCAGGAAACTTCATTGCAATTTGTATTGTTTTCTCATTAGTCATGACATTTATAATTACGTTACTCATCGTATTTCATTTCTCATTATATTTACATTTCTCATTATATTTTCATTAATCATTACATTTCATTACTCGCTAATTTGTCTTATCTTTCTCCTCATTCTTACTGTTTCTTTCTTTCCTTTTTTGTACTCCTTATTTCCGGGCGTGCCAATTTATACCCAAAGTCGCATACGCACAAATTCTTTTTGGCTACTAGTTGTTTATTTATTTACTTCTTTTTTGCGTAGTTACTTATTTGTTTATTTACGTATTTACTTATTTGTTTGTTTACGTATTTACTTATTTGTTTGTTTATTTACTTATTTATTTATTCATTTATTTATTCATTCATTTAATTAATTTTAGGGTATTATCAACTAGTTCTTGAAGTCCATGAGCAATGACAGTGATGAAAGCGAGGTGACTGATCATGAAGTAATGATGTAATGAGAGGCAGGTGAAGCGGAAAAAGTCCGATAATATTTGCCAACAGCGCGCATTGTTGACCATAAATTCCACATATATTTGAGGTGGGAAGAGTATGCGCTTGCCAGTATGCAACGACCCTTCTTTTTCTTCTTTTATGCCTGAGATTGCAACATTGCCCGAGTGTTTCAGTGTCATGGACTTGAGACCAATTGGAGAGGATCATCCCATTGTTCGGCCCCAAGTGTGGGAAAGGAGGGCGGCGAGATGGAAAAAGAAAGGTCACACATAATGTCTGAACCATTGTTTAAGATGCTGCTCTGCCGTCCGTCTATGAGTGGAATAATGAAAGAAGCTTCGCCGGAGAAACGTGGGGTCAAATGTGTTGCTTGCAATTATAGAAGAGGGATGTGTAGTAGGTCCAGCTAATAAAGATGAGTTCATAAGTCAGAGAATTCAAAAGTTTGAGATGGTCATAAGTCACAAAATATAAACCACTCTCATAGTATGAGTTGCAATCGCATTGCAACTTTTACTATTAGGTGTAGTAAAGAAATAGAAAAGTTAATTCATACTCTTCCCAATTAATGATGATTCTGAAACCAAGCGCCCCTCCCCAATTAATGGAGCGTTCTTCATTGGAAATACTCTAATTTCTGTAAAAAATATACTAAAATTAATTGGGGAAATGTTTGCTGTGAGTAACTGTCGCCTGCATGTTCTATATTACTTCACCATAATGATATTTCCTCTCAAATTATACATTTATCAGTTAGAAAAAGTATCTATGGCCAGTTTTATCAAATATAGTCGATTGGATTGTCGTTAGAGCTTCTGTAGTTGTCGTTAAGTAATTACTTTTTCACTACAGAGTACAGAGAAAGTTATGTAATGCTGCGCGATAAAACGGCGAATTTTCGGCAGAAAACTCTAATTATAGGGCTCTGGTAACGAAGCAATGGATCCAGTTTCTAAATTTAGAAAAAATCCTCTACCACATGGTGTAGCCAGATTCAATGTTTTGTGGTTCCTTGATACCGAAAAATTGAATGGCGGCGAAACCTCAGTCCACCTGTCTCCGTCCCGCCGTCCGTCCGTTCGTCTGTCTTTGAACAACGCCCGCCCAAACGGCTAAACCGTTCAGCCGATTTACTCCAAAATTGATATTCCATCCAGTTTTATCTGGTGCAGCTTCTTGAATGTGAAATCGATATTTTAATTTTGGGGGTATTTTATATGAAGCCCCTGGGACATTTTCAAGATTTTCAAAAAATGTTCCATCGTTTTTTCCAACTCCATCGTTTTTTATTAAAATTTGTTGCTGAATAGTGTAAAATATATTTGAGAGAATGGAACAGATTTCATGTTTGTTGAAAAACCTGATTTTTTCGAAAATTGTAAAAGTTTTTCTTTCAGTGTCTTCCTACAACTAAAACATTAAAGATAGATATTTTTGGCCAAACAAAATTTGTTCCTTAAAGATATATTTTGAAAAAAGCTCATGTACACTTTTATCGAAAATTTGAGAACTTTTAGCGTAATTTTGCGTGAAAATAGGGTGAGAAAGGTTGAAACTTTCATGGGTTAATATGGATTAAAAATCACGTAATGATTGTATCCTTTTAACTTCCTGTCCATGGATTATAAATCAGTTGTTTATTGCATAAGTTATGTATGGTATAATTCAAATGTAAAATCTCATTAGATAATTGAAGGACGAATAAGATTAATTATACTTATAAAACAAGAAATTATATTAACCAAGGCACGCAATATGTACACATTCCCTTACAAAATTTCAATTTTAAGAAACATTCCAATTGTAGTTACATTAAAAAAGACATTTCCAACAATGTTTGGCCCGCATCCGTTTTGGGCAAATACCTCATTACGAAGAGGTGGCTAATTCGATTTAACCCGGGAACTACACCTAGATACCTAGATCACATTAATGAATTGTGGTTACGCGACATTTTCACATAAAAAAACTAAAAGCACATACTGTATCAGATGGAGAACACTTATATTCCCAAACATTAGAAAAGTTTTTTTCGAAAAAAAATTTAAAAAACAAAAATAATAAAATTTAAAAATGATTCTATTATATTCATAAAAAAGATCAAAATTCGTTGAACACTACCCGAACATGCAATTTTACAATTACAACATGCCGTCACTGAAAAATGGAAAAAAATGTGACGCGTTGTTTTTTGAAATGGGCTTAGCGGCCCACTCGGATCGTGAGGTCTCTCCGTGCTCTGCCGAAACGCCAGGGATGAATCCGGTAGTCAGCTCGCCTTGTTTTAACTGTGCGTCCTAACGGAACTCGTTCGGGCTTCTCAGAAACATAACAGATCGCATCTCACGGCAGAGTTCTTGAAATCACGCGAACCCGCCCTTCTTTGTTTGGACGAGTACTGGGAAAATGCGTTTTGTGAGTATAATCACGAGCGTTCTCTTATTAACAGGTAGCCAACTGCGGCCTCTTCAAATTCCCTGCACTGCTGTGTGCGTTAAAGGAGATGTTGCTGGGGAAGGTAAACGACCTGCAGCACTTCTCACCGGGAGGTCCTAGTTCGAGTCCTGACGGCGGCACGATTTTCGACACTAACTTTTCAGCTAGGTCGAATTCAGTCGCTGTCTGAAGGAGAAGTTCCCCCAGAAGTTCGCCATACAGCGACTGAATGTGACCTAGCTAACTAGTGAAAGATCTACCACCGTCGAAATTCCAACCGGGAGCGGTTTGAGTCCTGAAGGCGGCAGAGACCAGAAGAGACATTAAGTATATAGGATTCATTTGATTGATATCTGAATATTGAAATTTGGAAAAGTTATTGATTGTTCTCAATTGAGAATGACGAAGACTTTTTCATTTAAAACGGCTCACACTGTAGAGTGAATATGAAATAAAATGAAATGATTCTTCAGTTTTTTGTCCGATTGGTTGCCGATTTGAATTCCTCTATATGTATAGATGTTTTTCCCATTGTTGTATTGTAGAAACGTGGAACGTTAAGTCGATTATAAAACATCGGAGATCATTTTCCTTTCGAATTGATCGACAAAGACAATGGAGTGTCAAAAACCCAAATATGAAGGGAATGGAGAGAGAGAATATTTCGACTTACAGACGAAGTTCGTGTTATCGAAAACCTAATGAGTAGAAGTGAAGTTCAATTACTCAGGATTTCAATTATATTTGAATTATCCAAAGGCTATTTCAGTTATAAAATATGTTACCGGCATAATTATGAACCTTATTGCAATATTTTTAGTTCTTCACAATCTACTTTTTCCAGTGAAACGTCAGTCACGCGAATTTATTGATGAACCAATTTATTTCAATTATCTCTTCACAAATGTTTGGTAACTCGTATCTCAATTAGTCGAAATATTCCAAGAATTTAATTAAATGTGTTTTTAGTTCAGCTCGATTGATTGATGTTTCCAGATACGTCCGCCTACGGCAATTGTCATTAGTCCCGTTACTGTAGTGAATGTTTTAATCAGGGAAGTGTCTGTGATCCCCCCTAGCTTAATGGTGAGATCCGGCGCTGACCTACACGACAGCTTGAGGATATTTTCCCCTCCAGATATCACCCTCATTGGAGCTCCGCTCCTGCACATACCAGCTTGCAACCCGCAACTGATCGCTCCGACGTGCATGCCAGTGTAGCGCATGTTAACGGTGTGTATAAGGGGAGGGGATAGGATAAGGAAGAAGAAGGTAAGATCGCACCCGGACCGTGATCCATCTGTTCGGATTCTGTTCCGGAATTTGCTTGGTACTGATCTGAAAAGAATGCCAATCAAAGCAGCCGGTCGCTAGAATTCTCCACCATACAGCGACTGAATGCCACCTAGCTAACTAGTGAAAAATCTACAACCGTCGAAATTCCAACCGGGAGCGTTAGCTCAGTGTATCAACTGATGTCACTGCAGCGCCATTGACCGGGAGGTTCTGGGTTCGAGTCCTGACGGCGGCAGGATTTTCGACACTAGCTTTTCAGCTAGGTCGAATTCAGTCGTTGTCTGGAGGAGAATTCTAGCGGCCGGCTGCTCTGATTGGTAGTTTTCCGTGGTTTCTCCGATCAACACCAGGCGAATGCTGGGGCAGTACCCTACCAAACGGGCCACGGACCGGACGCGATCTGTCCTTCCTATTCCTTGTCCTATCCTCTTCCCTTACACACACACCTCTCCCCTTATACACGAACATGCACTACACTACCACATATTCCGGGAGATCAGTCGGGAGCTTAGAGCTTGTCCCGGCTGGGGCGGTGCCCCGCTGGTGGGAGAGTCCTGGTTAGGGGGAAACCCCACTAGCCGACTGTAGGTCGGCGCTGGATCTCGCCATCTAGCGGGGGAAGATCGCTATCTCACGAGAAAAAAGCATGCACTACACTAACGGAACTAATGACCAAAGCAGTTGACGGGCTTGGAAACGAAAAAATCAATCAAACAATCGAAATTCAAGCTAGAACATTCCGGTTAGAATCACTGCAGAGAAACGGCGCTGCCACGTCTTACAGTTAGCTAACTCAGTCAGTTGCAGTCTCGAGAACCGCTTCTAAACTTCTTTTGTGGGCGAAAGTGGGTTAGTTCTCGAACGCAGATATATGCATAGTGCTGACGTCCCTTCCCTTCACCTTACCATCACTCACAATGATTGGCAACGAGATTTTCAATGGCAACTTCCGGCGCCTGTGATAGTACTCTGGCTTCCAAAATACGAGTGTGTGAGCTCAAACCTCACTGAAGAGGGTGGATTTTTAAAGGATGGAAACATGCTGTGCCATATCACGCATGTGCTTGGTGCTGATCTGAAAAAAATACCAATGAAAGCAGCCGGTCGCTAGAATTCTCCTCCATACAGCGACTGAATGCCACCTAGCTAACTAGTGAAAAATCTACCACCGTCGAAATTCAAACCGGGAGCGGTAAAAGATGGGTCCAGAAATGTAACAAAGTATCGTAACGCAACGCCATCGCTTCACAGAACACCGATATCGCAACATCGTTACTTCAGACCGCGACATCGGTGCGTTCCGTTCCTTCTCGTTAAAATAAAACGAGTTTCGTTGCGTCTGAGCTCATCTTGACTGTGAAAGGTGCCCGCCAGCATCATATCCTTCGACAATTACCGCCTTACTCATACGCCCTTTCGCTGAGCCGAACCAAAAACGCAAGTTAGGAATAGTATGAGCCAGACAGTTGTGGCGTTTCCAGGTGGCGAACAGGGCAGTAGGTTATAAAAGAAGTCCAGTTAAGAAATTCCCAGTAATCGGCGTCGGACCTGGGCTGATGAACACGCATCCAAAAGAATGACAACAACAACAACAACAACAATCAAAACAAATAAGAGCAGAAGCAACAGCACGCGACAACTCTAATCGTCTTTTCTCCTTCACCTTCAAGATATCGCATCGCTAGTGTGTTTTAGGAGAAAAATCGGTTGTTTTCCAAATGGCTGTACTGTGTACCGTTGTTTGCCCGTCCGCTCTGATCATTTCCCGTCGTGTGGGAGATGGGGCGAGGCGGGGCGAGGCGGGGAGAGCCGGGGCGGGGCGGGGCGGGGCGGCCATCTGCTCTGTGTTCTCCGACAGGTGGAGGACCGCCCCCCGCCCGCTCCCCGCCCCGCCCCCTCCCAGAGCAGAGCGGCGCGCGGGGCGAACAAGTGAGGGTGCGCTGCGCGGCGTCGCGTTGCCATGGCGACCGCACGCCGCGGGGGCCGCCCGCCCGCCCGCCCGCTCGCGGCTGCCGTGGAAACGGAGCCCGCCAACGCTCGCGCGGGGGTGGGGGAGGGGGAGGGGAGGGAGCGGAAGGGGTGAAAAATCGCGCGGCGCAGCATCTTGTGGGCTTCGCGATGCTTTTGTTTACGAGAGCGACGCTGCTAGCCGGGCAACGCCCTGCCCAGGCGTTGCTGCGACACGCGATTCGAAACGTCTGCTATCTATACTATGCAAAGAACAGAGTCAGTATTTGTTGATATTTTTGAATCTCTAATGTCGATATTTATTCATATGTTATGATTTTGTCCTTTTTGGGTGTTTCTGGACGATCCCCTACCGCTATTTTTTGTGTATTATCTAACAGCAAATATTGGGGATTTTGATTTTAACCCTAGATAGGGGGGCATTGGGACCGGGAATACAGCATTAGTATGGCTCCCGTACCTCAGGTTGAAGTGTCAATATTTACTAGACCTGCGATGTTTTCTGCCATAAAATTGCATGACGTCTCGCGTCCACCATTCTTACTCATCTTTGGAACAGTACACGGAGAGAAATGTTTAGTTCATACAATTAATCACGTAGTACATTGAACTAAACATTATAGCATATTTTGGAAGAACAAAGAACTTAAGTCACGTTCACGCAACTGCTGTTTAGTTAAACACACTACTGCACGTGTAGTAATGTTCACTAAACAGGTCGTACCACGTGACGAATGGCATCTAGTGGAGATAACTAAACGAATCGTTGCGTTGACTAATTCATCGAGTAATGTTTACTAATGACATTGCAGTGAAAACAACTAAACTAATAGTTGCTTTTCAGAAATTACTGAACCCTGCTGAGTAAGCAGAAACGTGAAAGGGAATACTTTTGTTTTATCCTTTCAAGCAGGTAGAATCTGGGGTTCCGGAGCGGTCACCCATACAACGGTCCCATTGACTCGAACTTCCGTAACATTATTATTATTATTATTATTATTATTATTATTATTATTATTATTATTATTATTATTTTCATCTTTCAACTATTAATAGTTAAATTGTTGGGAAGGGATTCTGAAACTTAAGAAAGTGTGCGCAAATGATTTTCTCCCCCATACGTCAAATACAATTTTTGACTGTTTTTGACCAAATAAATAAATAAAAAATAAATAAATAAACCTCAGTTTAGCTGACAAACTAGGTTTACCTGCCGGGCAGAAGAGTTACGGACGCTGGCTGACGACGTGTGGGTACCGCCGGTATTTCTACCTTTAGTTTAGAATATAACACGAAACTATTTAAAATCAATAAAAACAAAACACTCCATTTATGTAGCAAATAATACTATATACAGAGTTGTAATCTCACAGTTCATATAACCATTCGAATTGGTCAGATTGCTGAGAACGCGCGATTACTATGCACTGTTTAGTAAGTGTGTCGACATGAAACATAGATATCACCGAATGATTTTATCCACGAAACAAGAGTAATACCACTGACAATTCTCTTTGTTCATTCACTTACGATTTTCTAATGTCTGATTTACTAAACGAAACTAAATGGTGTTTATTGAATCTAACCTCACAAGTAATTGTGTTTGCTGGGTGATCGCTTACTAAACATGTTTAGTACTCTGTATTACATTTCTCTCAGTGTAGTAACAGCTCTTACCCATGATCCGTGCACTGCGGTAAGTTCCAACTCAAAAGCTTTTAATCTGCTCGAAGCATCAGAGTTATGCTTCACATATAGACACACTTTTTCACTTGCTCATTCTCTCCGTCTCTCTCTCTCTCCCTCTCCCTTTCTCTCCCTCCCTCTCTCACTCTCTCCCTCTCTCCCTCTCTCTCCCTCTCTCTCCCCCCTCTCTCCCTCCATCCCTTTTCCTCTCTCTCTCTCTCTCTCTCTCTCTCTCTCTCACACATACACACACAGATCCATCCATCCATATCCATCCAATCCTAAAACATTTTATCCACTCAGCGACCCTCAAAATGGGTTTTAACACTGAAATATCGACTTCATATTTGTGCAACAATTCCAGTTATTTTGCCCTACTATGAGTACAGGCGAGAAAAAACACAAGACGGTTAAGAGATTTGGGTTCAGCACGCCAAAATGACGCTCAACCTTGTGACGCAGAACAATATAATATTTTGCAGATGGATGTAAAACGTTATGTTGGACACAAAATATTGTATTGCTGTCAAGATTACATTACTTCAATACTAATCTGAAAGTAATTTAAACGAATTAAAGCAAGATTTTCGTGTGGCAGTAAAGTATTGTAATGAGAATCACAACTATTCACAAGGTCACAGAATGATTCACATTATAGAACGTCAGAACATATTATAGAACGCGTTTCTGAAAAATTATTGATGTGTGTAAAATGTTAGAACAAATATGATGAATGTTTAGAACATATTATACTGTGTCTCGAACGTCTGACGGTCATTTAACATTCAAAGAATGTGCGACTTGACTTGAATTGAAATTCAAAAATACTCTGAAACTACATGTAAACATACAATGCTGTTTGTGTTAAAGCTCAATAAATATGGGTTGTAATCTCATAAAGTAAATTTTCTAACTGAAACGTAACATGTTTGAGTTTTATTTCACCAATTAAAAACATCGATATGTTTGTAGTCGAGCACATCGAATCTAGTGATTCCCGTAGAGTGAACTTTCTAAAGTTATATGTAACTGTTATATAAAATTATTACAATTACATCAAAACTTATGAAGAACTCAAAAGAATCATCAAACAGCCCAATGGGTCTAATGCTTATTTTTTAACGTGCTCAGGGGCCCTCTTTGAAAGGAAAGTTTATTTCTGTTGCTTGGCCCCTAATTCGTTTATCATCGCTTTTGAATGAGTTCAGAGATCAAAGGTATTGTGTTTCATTCGAAGTGTTTTACAATGATTGGAAAAAATTCAACTTAAGCTCAAAATTATCCGAATACTCACATTACCTCAGGAAGCGAAGTCACTTTATTTTTGGTCTCTGTTGCTGTAATCTGGGAAATTTCGGACGACTCATAAGAATAGTACTCTGTAAGTCAGAGGAGCCAATGTTTGCCAATGTTTGACATGTTAAGTGACGCCTCTTTTCCAGAGTTATACATCTAGAAAAATAGACCATGTCCCATGTTTTTACATAGTTTCTAATTCAAATTGAAATATGTACAAATCAAGGGGTGTATCTATGACAATGCGTTCATCATTGGACATATATTATTTTCGTTTGAAATGAAGAACTATGTTACAACGAGAAGTTCACTTAGAGAGAATTTTAGAGAAACGTAAAATATCACTGTTACAATATCACATAAGTAACACAGTAGCCAATAACTTAAAATATTTTTGTTTTAGTTTCAATCTTAGCCTAAGTTTTGTTTTAAACATGATACAAATTTACAAATATTAATTAATTTGAATTTTCGGGACAACTTTGGAAGACGGGAACTTTAAAATATATATGAATAAAGTAAGAAGACAAAAAATGCATTATGATACGGTAAGTCTCGCGGTTCCTACGATATAGCGAAATAGTAAAACTTTTATCAACTATATAATATTTCCATTATTAACACATGTACTTCTGAAGACTGAAAAACTACTATTGTGGTACCTATTCTTTGGGTACGAGCCAGGAGCGTGTCAAAAAGTATAAGCCAGTTGTGAGCAAAAGTACTTTGCTTCTAGTTGTAAATAGAGGACTGGTTCTTTCGAAGTGAACGTGTTTTCAGAAATGGGTACTCGCACGAGATCCAAATATCTTTTTTCCTCTGTCAGGATTTGGCTGAC
The DNA here is from genome assembly GCA_011170035.1 of Teleogryllus occipitalis. NCBI lineage: Eukaryota > Metazoa > Arthropoda > Insecta > Orthoptera > Gryllidae > Teleogryllus > Teleogryllus occipitalis. The sequence continues at coordinate 11,913 of BLKR01000871.1, read as the reverse complement.
ACAGATAATTCGGTAAGCAGAGACGATGTCATTATAATAGATTTCACAAAAGCGTTCCATATAGTTTCGCATAATCTGCTCATTGCAAACTTCCCAACTCAAACCTTGAGATGTTTGTGCTGAGGGTAAATGAATGTCTGTATGATCTGAAACAAGTTCTATGAATAGGTAAATAGTTATCAGAGGTTGCAAATGTGACATCCGGGTTTATCCATTCAGTAAGCACTTGGTAATTCACTTAGATATTAACCCAGAGAGCAATAAGAATGAGCTTTATGGGCTGGGAAAACCTTGGAGAAACTTACAGTGTTAAAAACAGTAATGATGTACAGCTATTAGCTTCCCCGTATCTTATTTGCCCTAGTTTAAAATATGAAAAAGAGATTTGCCTTAGTTTCATAGAAGGGCAGACAAATCTTCATTGTGGAAATAAAGCACATTTGTAGCTCCGATTTGTCTATTATTTTTCATACTAATTTTTTTGTCAGTTCTATTAAAATGGACTCTTTCTGGTATGTGATATTTACTAGTAGAGAAGCTTTTTGTGTAAAGGAGAATGAGAGGAATAACAGCGTAGCATAACTTATTGCTTTCTGCCTTGTGTTAGAACTTTGTAGGTCATCTTCTTATTTCCTGATATGTTTTCTTAGACTTCTAATAAACAGAGCAATGAGGGTTTTTAATTTTATTTCTTAATCGATTTCTAGTCTTAATCGATTCTTCTCTGAACCAAAACCTTTTTTGTATGAATGCTTGATTACAGAATGGACAGTGTCGTTGACTAGTTGTGTAGTTAAGAACTTGGCTTATCCTAAAGTCAACTGTCCTTCCCTGGCGTAAAACTAAACAAACGAATTTCCAAATAATATGACATACAGATGAAAAAAATTCCGCAACATCCATGGAGTATTACGAGACAACAGACGATAAAGGTCCATTCCTTAAAACGAGTTGATTAGGTCATAGTCCCCCTCGTTGCCTAGCGACTGAGACTCTGACGTAAATGCTGTCATAATGTAAATTAAACTGAAAAAAATTAGCATTGAATATTTCGCTTTGCAATTTCTAGAAAAGAGCCAATTCAGAATGGTTGATTGATTAATTGATTTTTTCGTGTTTCCGGGCGCGTCAACTGCTTTGGTCATTAGTCCCGTTAGTGTAGTACATGTTTTTTACTCGGGAGATAGCGTTGATCTTCCCCCGCTGGATGGCGAGATCCGGCACCGACCTACCGTCGGCTAGTGGGGTTTCCCCCTAACCAGGACTCTCCCACCAGCGGGGCACCGCCCCAGCTGGGACAAGCTCTAAGCTCCCGACCGGTCTCCCGGAGTAAATGGTAGTGTAGTGCATGTTAGTGTAAGTGTGTGTGTAAGGGGAGAGGATAGGACAAGGAAGAGGAAGGACAGATAGCGCGCGGTCCGTGGCCCGTTTGGTAGGGTACTGCTCCGGCATTCGCCTGGTGTTGATCAGAAAAAACACGGAAAACTACCGATCAGAGCAGCCGGCCGCCAGAATTCTCCTCCAGACAGCGACTGAATTCGACCTAGCTGAAAAGCTAGTGTCGAAAATCCTGCCGCCGTCAGGACTCGAACCTAGGACCTCCCGGTCAGAGGCGCTGCAGTCAGAATGGTAATAATACACAAATCAAATATTATATTCTTCTCATGTGATATTTAATTAGTGTCCAGTATTCACTTCCGTACAGTAAGATGGGTAAGACTGATTCATGGAGTTTAATTATTGCGTTTTCAGATTCTTTATTTGTTAGTGAGAGTGCTATTTTGCCTCAAAAATGCCTTATTTACATTTACTTTCAGGTCAATACTTTTTTGTGTTATTTTGTAGGCTACGTAACAGAATGCGTTATCCAGTTCTATATTTTTGGTGTCAGTGGACGACCTTGATTTATAACCTGATTGATACTTGCAGTTTCTTTTCCATTTACTATAGTTCTTGTTTTTAGTATGTTTGCTCTATAAGGTCTCTGAATATTGTTCATTAAACATTTTGGGACTACATTTTTATTCAAAATTTATTAGTCTTTCCCGCAGTAAAGTCCTTATAACTTTATTAAATGCCCTTAGGAAGGCAACAAACAAATAATACGACGGTAGATTTTCTTTCCTTCGCTTTTCCGTTAATTGGGAACGGGAAGAGGTATCAACTGATCTCACCAGGACACCAACTGATGTCACTGCAGTGCCTCTGAAAGGGAGGTCTCAAGTTTGAGTACCGACGGTGGGAGGATTTTCGACATTAGTTATATAACTATCCGCTGTCTGGATGAGAATTCTAGCGGCCGATCGATAGTTACCCGTGGTTTCTCTGATCAACTCTAGGTGAATGCAGTACCCCCAAGAAACGAGCCATGGACCGCGCGCGATCTTTCCTTCCTCTCTCTTGTCCTATTCTCACCCCTTACACACACATTTACACATGCACTACATTACCACGCATGTTGGGAGACCAATGGGGAACGTATAGTTTATCGCATCTGAGGCGGTGCCCCGCTGATGGGAGATACCTGGTTGGGGAATTCCCAACGTGAAGGTCGGCGCCGGATCTCAGATTCTAGCGATGGGAACACCATCATCACCCAGAATATAACCACCACTACATTTATGGGTGTAAAGACTTGAGTTGTCGCGGCCAGAATCAATACTTCCTCGCATTGTCTCCCACGTGCCTCCTTCCCCATAGATCCACTTACGTAAAGAGGTGCACGAGGCACAGAGCAGAGAGGCTTCGTCAGCCGAGGCCGGTCCGTCCAGTCGGATTCGGGAACGGACCCGTCGCGCGTGACGGTGGCCCGCTCCTGGGAGGGGGGGCGCGAATTCGGGAGGCGCCGATGCGCAACGGCCTCCGTACGCACTCACGCACGCGAAACGCACACACGCACCCAGCCAGCCCCAGCCGTGCGTCCGGCGCCGCGCCACGCCTCGCCACCGCGGGCGCTCGGCGCTGCCTGCTCGGGAGCTATAGAATGATTTTTCTAAGGATGAGCCAAAGTGTCAGCTAGAGCGGCAACATAAGTGAAGGTTCTGTGGTCGTTGTGCCCTCGAGGCCATCAGACTCCCTCCCTGCATTCGTTCGTTTGCAGTTGGCTAACTTGTAAATGGCTTCGACGCTTCCTTTTGTGATGTCCTCGTTCGACAAAAATATAGTGCGCCGCGAGAAATAATTGAAATTAGGAAGTGCAAAGTTATGTGCTCTTCTGTAAAAATTCTTTTTTTCTTTATATATTACTTTGAATTTACTTTTTTAGGTGATAAATATTATGTTTATTTTAAAACCGAGACTTGAATGCGAGATGCGTACCGGTGCACGTGTTTCCGGCTTAAAATCATTTTTCTTTCTATTTACATTCGTGGCAGTTTTCTTTTACTGATTGTGAGAACATGTTAAAATATTTTCCTTATATGTAATTAAATTTAAATATTTTCCGGACTCGCGTACGAGCATATACCTCAGCGAAACTTTTAGACTTCTGCATGGGGATGTTTTCACAGGATCCATTAGCACTTTACGAAGGGGCGTGGCTGAACAGCTGTCGCGGCGGAGGGACACTTCTCTGGATTACATGTGATGTTCACTTGTTACGCGAACTGTCACTTTGGCTCATCCTTAGGAAAATCCTTCTATAACGGGAGGGAGACCCAATTACGAGGCCCGGCGGTACTAGTTTCCTTCTGCTAGAGCTTTACAGGGCTAATGTGTTCCAAAAGTAGTAAGAATTTATCTAATTATGGATCGCCACTGAAATAATTGTATTCTTTCCCCGAAATTTCTCACGTTCATTATCTTCTTCTCTTCACCTCTTAATCTTGGTACTCCTTGCGACCTCTACTGGTCTCCAGCCCACAATACTTCTCAATCCTGGAAACCTGGAACCTCAAATAGCACATTCATCTAATTCCACCAAGACCCACACAACAAAGTTCACATTACGTCGATCTAAACCTTGAACTCCGTTAACGCTCTCAAATACAACCCCATGGCAGCTTCCCTCGCAACCGTAAAATACCTAGGCGTGGTGGCTTTGTGGCTTCGGAAGTGTAAAGGTTAGCGTATCGGGCTGTTATATCCACGTTTACGGGATCAAATCCAATCAAAGTCATGGATTAAAAGCGAAAAAATCCTTCGTACCCTTTCCTTCGGAGGGAAAGTCAAGTCGGCAGTCCCATGTTGTAAATTTACTGCATCCGCAAGCCTAAAATAAGCCTCTGAACTGAATTCAAATCGGTGTTTCGTCACCAAAGTGATATTCTTTCTCCGTTAGAGAGTAAAAGGAGCGTACGGAAATTTGCGCTTCAGATGGAAGAGCAGGTCTGATGGTCTGAGTCCCGCCACGAAAACTAAGGCTTGAATTGAATTGCATTGAATAGGTGTCCATTTCGATAGACGAGACATGTGGATACTCCGTCAAGCACAACCGACAAAAATCATACGGCAAACGAATTTATCTCTACCCCTTACTCAACCCAGCATCTCTGCTCAGATTAACAACATCCATCATCTTATACAAAACCATAAACGGCCCAACTTGTACTTTCGCTTCCCCAACTTGATCCGCAGCATCTCCCTCCAACCTCTGTCACATCCAGACATTCCAAAATTATTTTCCTGAGGAACATAACCAATGTACCCTCGTTTGTTCGTAACTCGCAAATTGACGTGGACCTCGGCAAACTTATGAAAGACGTATTCATTCATGAACTAGACCTTCGCAGACTTTCATCTCCCTCAAACGCATCATCCGTTGCACCATGAGGAACCTCCTCGCTCTTCCGGAGAATTCTCAAAACCTTCCCTTGAGATCTTATGACTTGACAACAATTCTCTCTTTAAACAGCTTCTTCCCATAACTCTATTTCTTGGATATTCATCATTATCAACCCAGCAACTAAATTTCATTTCACCTCTTCAAACCCAATTTTGGGGGACGCCTATTGGATATTCCTGCATTATTGATATAAAACTTTGTGACTAATCAACGGAAACTATAACTGTAAAGCCAAAGGATGATCAGTGAAATAAAAAAGACCCCTACAGGTTGCCAAAAAACGGCAAGATAGGTCATCATCAGAGATAGGGAACGCAGAGGCCCGGTAGAGAAGCAATATTGTATTGGTAAAGGTGAAAATATCGACTACGCATTCAGCGCTCTGATTCTTCATGATGATGAAAACACAAAAAAGAAGGGCAGGAGAAGAGAAAAGACGAAAGGCAAGGCAAAAAAGATGAACGAAGAGAAAGAGGAGATAGCCAAGAAGAAAAATATGTAATTTTTTAAAAAAAAGCCACTTAATTATTTTCTTTCTCAACGAAAACCAGTCAAGTTATTAATATGATAATTTTGAGAATTTCTTTAAAATTGTTTGGCTTCATTTGTCAGGAAGATGTAGTAGTCGTACAGTCGATGTCGAAGTTACATTTGGGTGGCACCCCCGAAAGAACTGGACATCAAAGTTTCATGAAAACAACTGCTTTAGAAATGTCAATTTTTTGTCTTTGTACGTAATGCGAGGATCAGTTGCGTGGGTAAAGGCCTTCATAAATTGTAAATGTGTTAATTGAGGGGGGGCAAGCGAATCTCACCTAATCTCACGTGGAGGAGAAGGGGAGTCTCGGCAAATATCACGTCATTTGTTTCGCAAATACAGTGCGAAATTGCGAGAAAACTGTGACAATTGAAGTAAAACATGGTTCTATACGGCTAAATCTTGCACAATAACTTTTATCGCGGTTATGTAAATACTATAATACGTAGCATAGTGTAGTGAGAACAAGAATCTAACAAAAATTACCAAACTTAATATCATTACCTATATTTTTACAGGAATTTTAATGAAAGATTACGGAGCGTTTGTAGAACAGCAATATTATTCATTGTTATTCAGTCACTCTATTTTCTAAATACCTGTCACGTTTAGTCTTAAATAAAATGAAGCAAATTGTATGATTTAACTAAATCCCAATGCAATCAATCTCAAATTAACGTATTTACATTAAAAATAGGCATTTTGAAAAATCACACGTGACATTAGAATGGGGAGGGGACCGAGCCATATAATACAAATTCTCACCACGGGGGCAAGGAGAATCGCAAAATCGCCAAAATCGCCTCATGGACGGCCCCCAACACGTCCAAAATATACAAAACCATACACTGTCATCGAAGTAATATCATAAGTTAGTACTACATTCACGACGTAATTTACTTGCCTAGATCCATTAATTTATCATAGTTATCACTGTAAAAATGTTTTGAAAATATTTGACCGTATGTACTGCAAATTCAAATAAAAGCATTTAAAAATGAGAAGGAGAAGAATGGAAAAAGAAAATAATGTGTATTTTATTTTAATATACTTATCAGAACTTCATTACTTACACTCTGTGTACCAATGTCTGGGCTCAATTTTAAGTGGATTTCTTGTATCTCAAAGTGACAGCAATCGCAGAAAAGGAATGTAATGGTTGTGAAACCTCTCTTTGTAGTATCGGTGAACGAACCTCAAAATTGATTTAAATAATGACCACTTTCTCTTATGCCTCTAGGAGGGCCAAATGTGAGGTCTCTCTCCGCGTTTCTCTCTTTCTTTCTGTTTTCTTTCGTTTTTTCTGTTTTTATCGCCTTCTCTCCCTCCCACTAAATAATTTCAAATGTAACTTCATTTTCTGTGCACGTCTTCTAGAATTCAGTGGGAAATACGATTATTCAAATTATCGTTTCCATGTTGTCGCGGCAGGAAGTATTATTCCGAAGGACAACATGGATAAGTGCCAAAATTTATTGCTTATTTATCCTTGAAAATAGATTTTATTACATGGGAGTTTTTTTTTAATTTAAGTAGTATATGACTTAGTGTAGGGATCACAGAATTTTGAAAATGTGCACACAATTCACTTTTCTCCATAGCACGTCATACGCAGTTTGAACGGTTTTTTTGACCTAAAATAAATAAATAAATAAATAAGGCACCACTCTCTTATACACACACATGCGTACACGCATTTCTGCTTCTGACACTGCACCTAAGGTGAACGCGCCGAGAAGCGCCGGCTTAATGACATGCCTACGCAAATACAGCAGCAATCGACGTCTTGGCACGCCTTGCTCACCCCATGTCTCTCCGTTCCGTCTGAGCGCACGCTGTCTTGGCGGACTTCAGTTGCCCCAACCCCATCCCTCGCCCGGTCCCTGACCCTCGCCATGGAACCGTCCCTGTCTTCATCCTGCCCCGTTAATCCGTCCCTTCCCCACGCCCGCGTTCCAGCCCTTCTGCCCTCACCTCTTGTTTCGCGTGACTGTCTCCGTCCTCCTTCCACACACGCTATCCTCCGTCCCTGATCTTTCCTCTGCCCTGCACCCTATTTTCTTTCTCGCTGCCGGACCCCGCCTCCGCCCCCACCCCCGCCCTCGTTCCCGCCTTCGACCCCGCTCATGACCCTGCCCTCGTCCTGGCCCTCTTCCCCGCCCATGACCCCGCCCTCGTCCCCGCCCTCGTCCCCGCCCTCGTCCCCGCCCTCGTCCCCGCCCTCGTCCCCGCCCTCGTCCCCGCCCTCGTCCCCGCCCTCGTCCCCGCCCTCGTCCCCGCCCTCGTCCCCGCCCTCGTCCCCGCCCTCCCTTTGTCTCGCTTCCCGTCCCTCGCCTCCCGCCCCGCCCTCGTCCTGGGCCTCGTCCCCGCCCTCGTCCCCGCCCTCGTTCCCGCCCTCTTCCTCGCCCCCTTCGTTGACCTAATTCCCCCCCCCCGAACCCCGCCCGTATTCACGACTCCCATCGCGGTCCCCGCGTCAGCCCATCTCCCCCATTCCGTCCCGTCCACTATCCACCCGCCGTCCCCCATCATCCGTCGTTCGTCCCCTTATGCATCGCGCGGTCAACTTTTTCTGAGATTTTTACATATCTTTCCAAAAATTCGTGGCCCCTATTGCATCCCATTCGATTCTCCTCGCGAGTGCAACGAAGAGTTCGCCCAGATATCACTGTATCTAAGATCTTGGTTTCGTTTTCGTATAAGAAAAACATGAAAAAGGAAAAGAATAATTGCTCCTTTTCACGTTGTTTATTTTGTTTATATCTGAAAGTATACAAAATAAGGTCACAAGGAGTCAGGAGGGCTTTTTATTTTTGAATTAAACTGTATGGAATTTGAAAGTAGTATACCATGGGTTGCTCGAAGAAAAAAAGAAAAGGGGTCTTGGTCTTCCCTTAAAATTAAATTATTAAAAGAATTAAAATGAGTATATTGCTATTAGATTATATTAATATTTTCGTAGATTATGCCCTTTTCATGAATGTTCTCAGTTGGTGCGAGAACATCTATATGTTACTCAGAATGAGAAGTTAACAAAATTGTTTTCTCTTCCCTGTCCCTGTCCAAAGACAGTGGTCGGGATGCATTGGGACTATGTGTTCTCAGGCAGCCAACAGCGACAGATTATCTAGGAAGCGGATGTGAGAGACACTTGACCACCGCTATGCCTTCTCAGGTAGTCAAGAACGGTAGGCGGATATCTGTGAAGCGGGTGTGAAAGTCACCCCACCTCAGGATGCAGTCGGGCGATTCCCTCGGGCACCGTACTGGCCAGACCGGGAGCGGTAGCTCAGTGCATCAACTGATGTCACTGCAGCGCCTCTGACTGGGAGGTCCTACGTTCCCACTCCCCACGACGGCAGGATTTTCGACACTAGCTTTCCAGCTAGGTCGAATTCAATCGCTGTCTGGAGGAGAATTCTACCGGCCGGCTGCTCTGATCGGCAGTTTTCTGTGGTTTCTCCGATCAACTCCAGGCGAATGCCAGAGCAGTACCCTAACAAACGGGCCACGGACCGCGCGCGAACTTTCTTCGTCGTCCTTATCCTATTCTTTCCCCTGACACACACACACACACACACACACACACACACACTTACACTAACATGCACTACACTACCACATATTCCCGAAGACCGGTCGGGAGCTTAAAGCTTGTCCCGGCTGTGGCGGTGCCCCGCTGGTGGGAGAGTCCTGGTTAGGGGGAAACCCCACTAGCCGACGGAAGGTCGGCGCTGGATCTCGCCATCCAGCGGGGGAAGATCACCGCCATCTCCGGAGGGTAAGTCATGCACTACACTTACGGGACTAATGACCAGAGCCGTTTACACGCCCGAAAACACGAAAAAATCCATCAATAAAAAGACCGTACTGGCCAGACGGCGGCGGCGGCGGCGGCGGCGGCGGCGGCGGCGGCGGCGCCGCGCGGAGCTGCACGCGAATTCGCCAGGCGACGGGTTCGCGAGTCCAGTTTCGCAGGCGTAGTCGCCGCCGTCCCGGGGGCCGCCCATTGGACACACAGCGCGACCATAAGTAGCCCCCCCCTCCCTCCCTCCGCGCCCCGCCGCCCGCGCTGTCTTCGGCCGCCCCCGCCCCGCCCCCCGCCCCCCGGTCGCCTTTCTTGTCGGCGCGCCGCGACTGGAGCTGGCCCACCGCCGCCGCCGCCGACGCTGAGTTGCCGCCTCGCGCCGGTCCGGGCCGCAGCTGCCAAACAAGTGGCCAACAATGAGGGCCGCGCATTCTTGAAAGCCTCTGGGGTGGCTCATGGGCAGCGGACTAGCGTCCCGTGCTGTCGTCCTGAATACGTTGTTATATGGATGTTAAAGGAAAAAAATAGACAACTCAGGGGTTAAAATCGATAATCTTCACAATGCTACAAAAGGGGTTAAAATCGATAATCTTCACAATGTTACAAAAGGGGTTAAAATCGATAATCTTCACGATGTTACAAAAGGGGTTAAAATCGATAATCTTCACAATGTTACAAAAGGGGTTAAAATCGATAATCTTCACAATGTTACAAACGGGGTTAAAATCGATAATTTTCACAATGTTACAAAAGGGGTTAAAATCGATAATCTTCACAATGTTGAGAAAATAGTCACGGTACGTATTCGCAGAACACGTTGAATTAACAATGATAGATGGGCAGAAGCTGTGTAATTGGATATCAATGCACTCTAGTGCTTATAAGAAACTGTCAGGCAAAATCGTTTAATTTAAAATCAATAAAGAGATCATAACCTAAGCTGTTTTAATGTTTTTAACCCGTCGATTCTGTTTCTTCCTTACTTACGTGGACTCTGTTTGGGGGTGGATTTGACCCTGAGATTTGACTCCACACGTTGTACTCTACATTTTACCTGTATTTCACGCTCGGATGCTATTTGGAATTATTAATTAAGAAAATGATGCTGTTCATTTGCCTAATTTACTATGTCGTTCTAAAAAAAACAAGAATAATATTCACAGAAAAACATTCTAGTATGTCATAAGTATACATACGTGTCTACTAGGGAGTGCCAAAATAATCAAAGTCTTGTTTTTCTAACGCATACCTCCTTAATTTTCTTGATGTCACAACTCTAAATGAAATTTCGTACATATAAGGCCACGGCAATCCGTGCCGAATTACATAAAAACTTGTCAGTATTTTCAGACTCCACTTATTTGTGCTGACTTCACAGTATTTGTGGTTCACGACCAAGGACTGCGAAGTGACCCATTTGTCGAATAATCCCGTTATATCCAATTCAAATGCAAACTACTACTGAGCAAAGCAGTGAATGAACTCACCTGGGAAAGGAAAAGACAATCGATGAGCGCCAATAAATTCATTAAATTACGCCGATCAGAGCAACCGGTCGCACGAATTCTCCTCCAGACAGCGACTGAATTCGACCTAGCCGAAAAGCTAGTGTCGTAAATCCTACCACTCACGGGACTCGAACCTAGGACCTCCCGATCAGAGGCACTGCAGTGACATCAGTTGATGCACTCAAACAAAACTTCAAAAAAACGTTTTGCTATTAAAATATGGAGGTGTGGTAAAAAACATTCGGGAACCCCTAAGGTAGGACATCGACCCCGGAGCATACTAGTTGAATCGGGCCAAAAACCTGGCCAAAAGGCACAATTCAATGTGCGCGTGCGGAATTCTGACTTAACAAATCTCCTACGGAAGACATTGGAGTACCGGGAGCGGTAGCTCAGTGCATCAACTGATGTCACTGCAGCGCCTCTGATCGGGAGGTCCTAGGTTCCCACTCCCCACGGCGGCAGGATTTTCGACACTAGCTTGTCAGCTAGGTCGAATTCAGTCGCTGTCTGGAGGAGAATTCTAGCGGCCAGCTGCTCTGATCGGTAGTTTTCCGTGGTTTCTCCGATCAATACTAGGCGAATGCCGAAGCAGTACCCTAACAAACGGGCCACGGACCGCGCGCGATCAGTCCTTCCTCTTCATTCTCCTATCCTCTCCCCTTACACACACACTTACACTAACATGCACTACACTACTACATACCCCGGGAGACCGGTCGAGAGCTTAGAGCGTGTCCCGGCTGGGGCGATGCCCCGCTGGAGGGAGAGTCCAGGTTATGGGGAAACCCCACTAGCCGACGGTAGGTCGGCGCGGGATCTCGCCATCCTGTGGTGGTGAGCGGGATGGATAGGAATGGAGATTGGGGCACCAATGGGCTGGTGGGCAGCTGGGTGATCTCACGTGTATGAGCAGTTGGGGAGGTGGCCGGGTGTGCGGTTTCACTAAAAGGGGGGGGGTGAGTTACTGAGAAACTAAGTTATCTTATGTGCGGAGACGAGTGTATCTGGTAAGAGTTAAGTGACGAGAAAGTCTGAAAAAGCCTGTAAGCGGAGACGAGAAGGATGGTAAGTGCGGGGTCCAGAGGATGGGTGAGTCGGTGTGCAGTTGGGTAGTCTGTTGAACGTTTGAGCAGGTGACCGGGTATGCGGTCTGAAGAAAAGGGTGGGGTGAGTTACTGAGAAACTAAGTGATCTTCCGTGCGGTGACGAGTGTATCTGGTAAGAGTTAAGTGACGAGAAAGTCTGAAGAAGCCGGTAAGCGGAGACGAGAAGG